>JXPH01043172.1:0-10253 GCA_001014845.1 Mochlonyx cinctipes | reverse complement strand
AAATTGTACAAATCGATTCCAAACTTTCAATTTTACTTTGAATTATATGGGAAAAATTTAGAAAACATTGATTTTCTCGAAATGTCAAAAAGTGTAGATAGCAAATTCTCAATTGTGACGGCAGTCAGAAGTGTGCACCAAGTCGAGTCAGCGGTTTGTCAAAAAATTCAAACTGATCAACTTACCGGTTGAGTCGACTCGAGCAATTTGTCAAATGACTTGACTGACTTGATGATAAAATTATATTTCAAAACAGAAAATGCATGGAAAATGACATGTTTTATAGCTTATAATTTTTAAAATGGGTTTTTAGTGAATAATTAATACTTTGTGAACTGATTTCAACTATTTTATACAATAAAATAATTTTGAAACGCCAGTTTGCTAAATTCTAGGGGGATGATCACAAAAGAGTTTAAATTATGCTATTATATTTGTTTTCGTACTAACAATGTTCCTAGCATATTGATACAAGTCTGAAAATGAATCATTCTGTGGGATTTTTCATGTTTTTCCACTTTTTGCGATGATTTTCTTCATATCAACCGACTCAACCGAGCAGCTTGACTCGACTCAGCTCAACCGACGACTTGATCGAGTTGACATATAATTAAACCGAGTCAACCGTCTTTTTTGGTGCACACTTCAGACGGCCATGTTTATAGAAAATTTCTTCAATTTTACATAAAGGGCTCTAGGTGCCAACTAGAACCCTTTAAATAAATTTAAAGAAATTATCTTTTAAGATGGCAGAGTAATCCAATTTCAAAATTTGTGGCATCTAGGGTCATTTTCCATTTCTGGGAAAATATGGCTTGGCTTGGACGCTGAACAGACTACGATGGCGACAACATAATAACTTCAAAAAATTAGTTCGGCATCAAACTACTTAGCAATAATTTTAAAATATCTTTGTGCGGCATTTGATATGCTATATTTTGTAATAATTTTATTTGACTTTTTTCATGGAAATCCAAAAAAACTGTTACTGTTTTATATTGTAAATTTGTATTTAACAAAAAAAATATATATGTATATATTATAAACAAGAACAATTCTGGGAATGTAGCATAATATTTCTTTTGTTTAAAAAGTTGTTCACTGTGTGCTAATTTAATGTAATTGCGAAGTATGTGAAAAAAAGCTTTTTTCCATTTCTAGTCTGCATCAAAAAAAAATTGTCTTAAATTTATGTTTATTGTTATGTTTGCAGTACAGTAAATGAATGTTTCTTGTGTTTTTGATGATTTCGTCTTTGGATTTAGGAATGAAGAATGAAGATGTCATTAAGATTAATAGCGCATCTTTGACTACCTGAGGAAAAAATGGCTTGTTTTTCTGGAATTATGCTGCATAAATATGAAGCATAACAGAGCACATAAATCTCTTGACATTTATTAGCCTTTTGGTTGGATCCGAGATCGAGAGTGATATGCAATTCAGAATAGGTAATTTGTTATCAACATTTTTCAAATTTTGTGAATATTTTTCATGCTTCAAAACAGAGAAAATAACTTTCACATGATGGCTATCAAAAGTATTTTTATTTTTATTTCCAAACGGCTTTGTTTCAAATTATGGATTTTAGTGACGCTATTTGAAGAAACGGGAACTGAAAATCATTGAATCACAAATTAAATAACAATTTTTTTTAATAGCGATCAAATTAGTAAAACTTTACCATTAGAATAATTAATTAGTTTTAACTAATCGCTTAGGCGTTGAAACTGACAAAGAAAGATTCTTACTCGTGCAGCAAATGATTTCATTTAGAGTGATGCCCTTTGATTCCACAAAGTTTTATTTATTTTTCGTTCTATTTTAATGCAATTAGAAAACATTAAACATAAAATCATCACATTTAGAGAATTGTTATCAGTTTTTGATCAAGAGGTGAATGGACACATAAAAAACAATGTTTTATTCGGTTTTATTCAAGATTTTTCAAGATGATGATGAACACAGAACCCTTCGTAAATACTAGAAAACCAAACATTTGCCTCTAAGATGTATATGTGAGTGCTTATCACAAATGTGCAATCTCAGGTAAAATCCAAATGGCCAGATCTTTAATTTGGCCAGTTTTTTATTTTTAAAAGTTTTCACCTTTGACTCTCAGTTTTTGTATTAGGACAAATTGGGTTACTTTTACCCTATGTCTGATTTTAAAATGCCCTAACTTGAGTCGAAGGTTAAAATCGATGGAGATAAGAATTTCTTGACGCCAAGTTAGTTAAAAATAGCGTATTACATATAGGCACATAAAAAACTTCAACTTCAGCCATAAAATGTCACTTTTGATTACTTGGGCAACTTAAGAGTTCATATTATGTGTAATGTCAATGCTCATACTCCATAACATTTTCAGCTTTCCCCATTAATGTGTCTACGAGATATTTAGCAAAAACTTGTAATTTTTAGTAAAATTTAATTTTTTACCTAATAAGCCTACACTTGATAAGATGTTTTACATATCATTTGACTTGTTCTAAAATCCTCTACCATCTTGTAGTTCTTCCGAGATATTTGCAAAATTTTGTCCCTTTGATTAAGTTTTTGGTACATTTATCCTTTTCTGAGAAACTTTATATTATCATTATCGCTTTCGGTATACACAAATTAGTCCCAAAACTGCAACAAAATCGGATTAGGCTTCTTTTTTTAATATTTTCCTCGTTTTCTTCGCCCTAAAAGGTTAGGGTAAAGGTAAGTGTTAGTTAGATCTGCTGTGCCTAGTTAAAAAACGTAGTAAATCATAAAGTGGATTATGTAGCTGTCTGTAATAATAAGGCCTATAGTACCCTATTGGGACCAGGCGAGTCCTCATATTTCAGAGAACTTTCTGGGTATTAGTGGACCTACAGCTTATAGTGGATTCCGAACCACCACAACTTTAATGGTTATGCTAATGAGTTACCAGTTCATTGAGCCCATCAGCTCATGTTCAGTTTTTATTGCAAGGAAACTGACTAACCTGACATACACACATGTGCTACCACAATCATAGGTTATACAACTGTAGATGGTAGTAGGTGTATGCATATTTCACAGACTGACTGTACTGTGTTCTATTTATAGACAATTCAGATTTATTACAAACGGAAAATCAACAATCCAATTTAATAGAATACAGCAGTTTGATAATTACGTGAGTTATCGAGGACACAGTCACACGACAGTTGAAGACAGACGACGCACACACAATTGTTTGTTTGTTTTTTAAACGTTTCATACCATTTGGAGCAACTTTTCCCGAGGAACCAATTTATTTTGAACACAACTTAATGAACTGATAAGTGAGTAGCATAACCATTGAAGTTATATGGTGTTTCGGAGTCCACTAAAATCAGTAGGTCCTCCAATAATATCTAGAAAGTTTTCTGAAAAATGAGGACTTGCCTGGTACCTCTGGGGAATGAGCAGAAAAACGACCAACACTTAAAAACTTCAAAATTTATTACCCAAGTTGCACTCACTGAAATATCCTCAATTGCGAATAAGAATATTTGCGAAAAAAAACCGTTATCAAAAATTTACAGGTAGAAATTGGTCCAAAAACAGCATGATGTTTATATTTTTATTTATCATTAATTATGATGCCTGCTACAATTCACCTCACCATTATTTATTAATTTATTTTGAAGAAAATTAACAGAAGCTCTCTTCCATTTCAAATCAATAAAGTATAGCATTCGCGTATGGTGAAAAATTTGCTCTACACATCCGCTAAAATGTTAATGAATTAATAAAATTGAAATGAACATGATTCATTAGATTGTTTATTATATGCATAATTTAAATGATTGAATGGTTATAAACGATCTATTTAATTAACTCCGCAAAATGAGATTGCAATTAATTTCATTTTTATTATCTTTAACAATCGAATATGCTGCCAACATAGCGAACCAAACCGACACTCAGTATATTTAATGCCGATTGATGGCGCAGTGTGGTGGCAAACCTTTGTTCATGCAGCATGTTATACTGAGAAAAATCTGGTTGCTCGCATACTTGTGGCAAAGAAGTTGTGACAACGGAAAGTTTTGTTGCCTCAACGACTTTTTTCAAAGAAAAATTTTGACCAAAATCTTCGGTATGTAACGAAACTTTTCGTTGTCAAAACGAGGCATTCGTTGTGACAACGAAATATTCATTGAAGCAACAAATTTTTTGTGCCAAATGTGTAGTTTCATTTTCTTTGCGGTAATGAAACATGCATAAGTTGGTACAAAAGATTCGTTGTGACAGTGAATGTTCCGTTGTGACAGTGCATGTTTCGTTGCCCTACCGAAACTTTTGGTAATTTTTTTTGTTTTGTAAAAAAGTTGTTTTGTGGTAACAAAGATTTTCATTGGGGCAACAAAACTTTTCGTTGTTACAACGAAACAACTTCTTTGCCACAACTATGAGAGAAAAAAAGTTTTTTTCTGAGTGTATTTGTGCACTCTGTCATAATATATGGTGAAGCCATCTAACTTTTTTATATACATCCATAATCATATGTTATAAAAATAATTTTATTTTCTAATTCAAGTCTATGAAAACAAACTTGAAGATGAAAAAAATAGAAATTTCATCAGCTAATTATTCATTTATTAATATAAAATAAACGTTATTTTCTACTTTTCCTAAATGTAGCTAATCAATTTCATTCGCGCTTTGTGGTTGAAAAGATTTAGCCGTAAATATTTTCAAAAGCCACATTTTTTAAATATTTCCATCTTCATCAATTGTATTTTAATTTTGAGTATTATACATCAAACATATTAATTAACATACTGCCTATGACTATGTAGTAAAACGGGGGCTTATTGACATTGAATTTCATAGACAACCTTCATAGAAATTGGGCGGAGATTTCATTTGGAGGTTCCAAAGTTTGCACATACGCCGGGCCTACCTGCCTGTACTCAAACTTAGGAAGGAAAGGGAAGGTTCTAGGAAATGATTACGGATATGGGAGGTTTTTATCGGATACCTCATTTGAACTGAAATGTGCTTTTAGTTTATACCGTCTAAACTGCTGCAACAGTTTAACAATTTGGTTAAAAGATCTAGTATCAAAACTATATTCCTATAGAGAAGCAACAGGCTCAGTTTGAGTTTGTGGGCAAGTGCAGTGAAACTGAAACGGAAATAAATTTTGTTGATTTTTTTTCGCTTGGATTAGTTTTTTTTTTAATATTGATTTCAATATAGATTTAACTACAATGCCGCGACGCCGACGTGATAAATGTATGAGAACTATCAAGTGCTAGAATTCTATTTAAAATAATATAATTCTACTCACCCATGCTTTTTGTTAATTCTCTTCCAATACCGTTTCACGTGAATTTTTCAAGTCTTAAACTTCCTCACAGTGGCACCAAAAATGAAAGAAATCGATGTACAGGGGAACTAGCAAACATTGATCAACTTTATCACTCAAATATTGCATTATTTATAACCTGTGTGCCAGCCTGCGTTCTAGAAACCGTGTTAAGGTTTCAAGTTTCGTTTAACGGAGTTTTTCATGTCTTTTTGTTTTTGGGGATAATTTTGTACGTAACAACCTACTCAACCATCATAATCTAAATCGACGACTTGATCAATTTGGCATATAATTTAACTGAGTAAACTGAATTTCTCGGTGCATCTTGCACAGTTTTAGGAAGCCACAAAGTTGATTATAGCTCTTCTTATTATTTCCAGAATATTTGTAATGGTCCCATGCATTAGGGATGACGTATAAATAATAATCTAAGTCAAAATTTTGAAAGATTTTTTCATAAATGTGGGATTTATATAGTTTTTATAGATAAAATGACGAGTTTTGGATGGAAGCCTTTGTTTAATTGTGTCTTTGTGCTAAATTTTTAGCTAAATCTGAGATCGCTTTGTTGTTATCGTGCGTCAAAGGATTTACAAAACAGTTACGATTACCGGACCGAACATCGAACATACAATACAATACAATACAGACATTTCTCCAAAACATGTTTTAAAACTGATTTGGACGATTTCGGTATTAAAGTTAGAGTAAAATTATCATATGAGCAAATTTTGAAGAAGGTCTGATAAGGATCTTCAGAAATATTAGAAAAGTCTGTATTTAGAAGCACCAGCAACGGATGATAACAATGGAATTTCAGTATAGGAACTGTTCTTGGGTGCTTGCTTTCCTATTTTGAACTCATTTCGATCATTAAGCAGAGATTCTTAAAAATTCGTGGTGCATAGTTTTTTTTAGGAACTTTTTGTTGCCTAATACTAAAGGATTTTTCAATAAGGACAAAACAATTTTGGATTTAAATAAAATACAGAATAATTGAGATATCGAGCTGAAATTTATTCCAGATGCAGTACCATCCGCTGAAACCTTGGCAGTTTCTCGTTCGATATTGTTTCTGAGTTCTTCTAACATTGTTGGCTTTTTGACATAAGCCAACGACTTAACGTGGAAACATAAAAAGAAATCCAACGTCGTTAAATCACATGAGCGAGGTTCCATTCGACTGGACCATTTCTCGAGATTACACGATTACCGAACTTCCTCTTCAATAGTTCAAATGTTTGAGTAGCTGTGTGGCATGTAGCACCATATTGTTAGACAACATATCACTGATGTCAATTCAATCCAATTCTAGCCAAAAATAGTCTTCCAACATTGCACAATAGCGAACTCCATTGACCGTTACATGGCGATCATTATCATAGACGAAAAAATACGGTCCAATCACATTCCCGGCATGAAATCCACACCACACGGTTACTTTTTGTGGATGCAGTGGAGGCTCTTGAAGCACATGTGGGTTGTTTGCTGTCCAATACAATAACCCATATTTTACTTATTGACAAAGCCATTAAGCCTAAAATGAGCTTCATCACTGAAGATGTTTTTTCGGTGAAATTCATGATTTTCTTCAATTTTTTGCAAAGCCCAACGGAGAATTTCCGGTACTTCGAATGTTCAAAAGGCTTCAGTTGTTAAGTTGATTTGATCTTATAGTGGTGTAGGCCACCACTACGAAGTGGTTTGAGAGATTTCCAATTCCTGAACAGCGTAGAATCGACTGATGTGGTTCATTTTAAAACTGAAACACATACGGCTGTGATATGTTTGGTACTTCGGCCGGTGCATTGTCTCACTGGCTCAGGTAGATTCAATAGTGAATATGTTGACTTGAATTTATCCACCATAGCATGCACAGCCTGTCTGGGTGGGACGATTATTACGCTCTGAAAATTGCGACCACCGACTCAGAATTTTGGTAGTAAGTTTAGATAACTTTCAAACGTTGCTCGTTGGTCAACTTAAACAAAAATACATTTACATACAGATTTTCTACAGGGCTGAAAATTCGACGATTCTGGAGGGTCAGGGTTTTCTTTATCTCTAGCGGGGTTTACAGAAAGTAAATTGACGTTTGACGTTTCACATAATACCCGTCACTTCAAATTTGCGTAACGTTTAAACTTTTTGTAACGTTCGTCTCGTTTGAGACGATTCATTTCGGTGTATTTCATCGAAGGGTGACAATACTTCCTGTAAATCCTGTTCAGGTGGCAGCATTATGCTCTTTTTCAGCGGCCATGATAGATGTTCGTTTTTTTGGGATGTTTATTAGAAGCTAGTTAATCTGTATGTATATGTATTTTTGACTTAAACATGATAAAAATGTAAACCATGACTGACGTTTTGACATTGACAGATCATAAAAAAGTAAGAATGCGTTACAAAATTGCCCTGTTGAAAAACCCTTTATTTAAGGAAAAATTTGATTTCATCAAAAATTTTGGCTAAACAAGCAGAACGTATTTTTTGTATGTCATTATTATACGATAAGATAAGATTTTGAGGGGACAAATGTGCAAAATTGGTCACAATGAGCAATAATACATTATTAGAAATGATATTATTGATTGTTTGCCACATGAACGAATGATTGCTAATCTGCTGGAAAAAATAATGTAATTGGATCAGATTGCTCGAAATAAAATCAGAATGAAGGGTTTTTGCATTAAAAGTGACATGTTTATCGATATTCTTCAAAATATTACATTTTTGTATTCATAAATTCGTCAAGTTTTTGTTTAATTATACCAAAGAAAGAAATATTTTCATTTTATGCTCTTTCTGTTTTGCTTTTGCCTTCACGATGTACAACAGTCTGCATCTTAATGAAAAAAGCTGATTTTTTTTCTTCTTTGATTTGTGGTTTAAATAAAACCGGTTTCAAATCAAGAACATCGATTAATGATAATAGAGGATTTTAAAACGTATATACACGTTTAAAGATTGTATATTGATTGAGAAGATCATGCGACCAAATTTTACCTTTTTTAAAGATTGAAATATGATGAATCTCAAACATCTGGGACTCAACCAAGTTATTGTCTTTTTTGTCCTAAATTCAATGACAAATTATCTATAAGAAATCATTAATTTTGTCATGATAATATCTGTTTAGCTTCTGATCCATATTTTTAATAAATTTGCTACAAGCGGCTTGTTAAAATTTAAAAAAACAACTAACTTTTCCATGCTCAATCTTAAGCCAAAAAATGCCGCGAAAATTTTAAAAAGAATTCTCAATTGTTTTTCTGAAGTCTTTGTTGTTTTAGAATAAGAGTCACTCACTTAAAAAGCCCAAAATCTCGGATTACAAGACCTAATATTTCATCTGCTGAGTATTTGGGTTCTGAATCGGAAAACCTGAAAACAAATTGATGATTCGCATTTTGTGAACCCGATTTACTATCGAAATTTTGAAATCCTAAATCAATTTAATTTTAAAATTTAATAAATTTGATTAAATTCTTAATTCGACATTTTTAAATATGGAATATCAAGAAATTTTCAGACTCCAAATGATACTCAAGTCACGTTAACCAAATAAAGTTCACGTTTTTAAAAGTTCACAACACCTTTTCTTCCATGTAAATTTATAGGGAAAGAAGAACAAATCTGAAAATCATTTTAGTAGGTTTGACAATTTTATTGAATGTTTCAATATCAATCATAAATTATTGTGCAGACAGAACTATTAAAAGACTTTATGTAATAGCTGCGGGACATTCAAATTTAATAGTTCTAAAGCTTGATAAATATTCAACATAAAAAGCACAGGTTTATGTCTATAAAATGCCTTTTGACGACCTTGTGTTACATTAATTTCTTAGTATATTATGAGAACAACATTTTTTTAACTCCATTCTGATTGCATTCAAATTTTTGAAGTTTTATAGCCTCGAGGTATGCCACTTAAATATGTTGTATACACTAAAAGTTTCTACTCGGAGTTTACCACTGTTGAATACGAGTTTTGTGCATCAAATTTTCTCGTTTCAAATCTCGTGCACATAAAATATTGGAAAAAATAGTCAGGTCGAATTGTACTTTTAAAAAATTCAGGTTCATTTTCATAAATAAAAATACCAGATCAGACCTGACATATAATAAGCCAAACATGGCAGGAAACTGAAGATAAATAATGTTCTTGTAGTAAAACTTGGACTTTGAACAAAGCGGAAACTTGAGTTAGATATTTAAGATATTTGAAAAGTTAGCCAATTAGAGTGGTTTTTTTAATGGAAATAATTTTTTATATTGTTTCAATGAAATTTAAGTTGAAAAATATACTTAAATTTATTTAATTTTTGACCAAATATGTTTTTCCAAAATTTTACAACTTGTCGTAACTCTTAGTATAAACCCAACGTGCTTAGTAGGGTGAGACTTAATTTTAGCCTTTATTTCTTTCTTTTAACATATTAACAACTTATTCAGTAAAATTTGAAAAATTGGCCCCTCGGGAAAGCTGCTCCAAATGGGTTGATACGCGAAGAAAGCAAAATAAAAAATGTGTGTGTGTGTATCCTCTATAACTCGCTTAGTGTTCAACAGTGACAGTTCGTAAGAAAGATTGTGCCTAGGAAATTGGGATCTGAGGGCGCCTAGGTACCAGGAACTTTAAGAACTTTTGAGTTCTAATGATCGGAATGAGATAACTTGGAAAGTAAACTTTTGGTAAGTACCAAAGGACAGTTCCTACCCTATGCATAATTTGGGATAATATCATCCGCTTCTGGTCTTCCAATTACCCGACTTTAATACTTTTGATTTTTTTCTTGTTTTAGCTTTTCATCATTATCATTCAATAGATGAAAAGGTTATGTACTCAGTAAAAAAACAAGTTGTTCCAAATGGTGTAAAACGTGTAAAAAAAATATAAAAAAATTACTTGAAAAAATAAACAGATCCATTACAA
>JXPH01043151.1:4885-15550 GCA_001014845.1 Mochlonyx cinctipes | reverse complement strand
AATGGTTATGCTAATGAGCTACCATCAAGTCATGTTCAGTTTATATTTCAAGGAAACTGACTAACCTGACATACACACATATACCATCACAATCATAGTTATATAACTGTAAATGGAAGTAGGTGTATGCATATTTCACAGACTGACTGTACTGTGTTCTATTTATAGAAATATCGACAATTCAGATTTATCACAAACTGAAAATCAACAATCTAATTTAATAGAACACGGCATTTTCTACCGAGAATCGAACCTAGTGGATGTGAGGCTAGCGTGCTTACCACTCAACCACTCGGTCGTCAACAACTACTGATTCTAACTTTTTATTAAATATTTGCTTTAAAAGTCAAGCCAGCATTCAGGCATCAACTTTCAACTACTCTAAGAGTAGTTTGCTTCGTAAGAAAAACTGTGTCAATAATGCAAATAGCTGTCATGAAATTGTCCGCAAAACCCACAATGAAAAAGCCCATTATTATCAGTTTCCACAGAAGATCACTCCAGTAAATCCCAAAGTATAGGTGAGAGAACAGCTCTTTGAAGACATCCTCTTAACGGTGACATAAGAATTTGAACTTTTCATTTCAATTTTCACAATCCATTCGATAATGAATGATGGAAACCTTGTTTAGCAGCAGCTGCTGAAATAAAAATTATGTCTGAAAACGACACTATACAGATTTTCTCAGTATTCAACGACTTTTCAAGAAGAGAAGTCAAACTGTGAATGACTGAGGTCATAGATTCACCCCTAATGTAATTATATTGCACAATTTTTCCACAGTGTTCGACATAAAAGATGTCAGACCTATACATCTGAAGCTCTTGACCTCATCCTAACTTGGTCAGTCATGTTTTCGAATGAAAGTTACTTTAATTTCACACCAAGAGTTGGAAATATACCCAAGTGCAAAGGCAGCAGGGACAATTACGGATAAAGGCTCAGATAAAAATTATAAACCCTGCTGAAGAAGGGCTGGGAAAATTCTATCTATTCCACTCAATATTGATTTCGGTCATAAGACATTTGGCAAATTCTGAATCTGAGCGATCTGAGTCGATCGCATACAGATTTTGATCCATTTCTGGTGAGAATATACAGAACACCCTGCCATGAAGACAACTTAGTATTTCACCTTCGTCGAAAGCATAAACTTCCGAGGGCTTCAACCTATCCCATTTAGCTAGACACTTATACATTACGCGCAGCTTACCAGACACTATTATTATTTTTAGGGTGTCCTACCCACGAGTTTCTTTTCACGTCTATCTTTTGGCACTGTTGTACTTATTTTTGTCTTTCTACCTGTTATTTTAAACATAGCACCAACAACAACGTGCTTTTAAAATCAATAGATTGTTGTTTCACCAATGCACATCTGAACTATTTGAAGTGGTTCGAAGGGAACAAGCTCCTTCAAACTCTCTAATCAAAATACTAGTAGATTCACCCAACTAGTTCACCAGAAATTTTACTTTTGAAAAGCTGCCAATTTATGGAACGTGGGTTCTTGTAACAGAAAAGAGTAATAACGACATTTCTGATATAAACATAATAAGTTTATGGACTGACAACAATTCTTCGTCTAAAACGTGCCGGCCACTTATATCTTTAAGTTAATTTTGTGAACAGAGCGTAATGTCTATGACTTCTACTCTTATCGAAGTAGCAAAAGTAGGCTAATTGCCTTTATTCAAGATAATAAGATTCGCTTCACATATATTACATCCATAAGAGTTGAGCCACGAACATTAATGTCCCTACTCCCCAAAACATAAGTCATGCGCGTTTGCATCACTTCTCACAACTAGAGGCAAACGGTTATAGGATCAGTAGTTAACAACTACAGAAAACTTTGCACCCAAAATAGGCAGGTCGTAATGCAAATACAGTGAACAGCAAACTGAATGGTGGCAATCTTAGTGGAGCTAAATTTTTTTTTTAACATAGCTCAATAAGCGGTGTCCAGGTCTGCCCTGCAAGTATTATGGTTCTTGTATTAAAGTTAGTTATAGTACAATTCATGAATTCTAGATTTCAGTTTATTCCAACGAGTAGACCATGAGGTTTCAACTTTTTTTTGAACCACATGATCTAGAATCTAGAGAACCAAACCATACATCAAAATTGGTCTTTATGACCATTGTATAAAACCAATGGATGTCAAATCACAGGTTTGTTCGATGCCATATTTGCGTTATTCAACTATATTTCTGCCTCATGTGAAGCGTAATAAAGCCAACATTCTCCAAATTTTATTTTCTTCAACATAGAATAGAGAAGAAGAAAAGCTAAAAGAACCTTCAACATCATAATCCTGAATTGATTTAAATTTCAAAAAATATTGTTATTATTTTTGCCTAACATGATCACAAAACAATATTCTTCTTATTAGTTTCTTTTCTTATTTTCTTGTTCTTTTAATGTAATGTATACTGTGCAGCATACATTTTGCAACATTAAATAATAATAATAATTGTCATAATAATTCATAATTACCAATGAAACATGCTCAATAAATAAACGAGGAATGTTTCAGAATTTAATGATTTCAACATTTAAATATAAAATATCATTCATAACATGTACGATATTTATAATTTTACAATTTATTTATTTTTATAATAAGTCTAAGGAGAGAAGTAAAATAGGAGATTAAATTGTAGGAGAAAGACTTCAATTTCTAAAGCGAAGAACCCCTAAAATGTAATTTTTTGTGGTATCAAAATTAATTATTATTATTATATCATAGGAATTCACCAATTTGACCAATAATACGTTTATCTAATAATATAATAAGGCCTATAGTATCCTATTGGGACCAGGTGAGTCCTCATATTTCAGAGAACTTTCCGAACCACCACAACTTTAATGGTTATGCCAATGAGTTACCAGTTCATTGAACCAATCAAGTCATGTCCAATTTTTGCTGCGAAGAAACTGCCTAACCTAAAATACACACATAAACCACCACAATTATAGTTATATAATTGAAGATGGTAGTTGGTGTATGCATATTTCACAGCCTGACTCTACAAACTAAAAATCAACATTCCAATTCAATTGAACGCAGTAGCAGCTACCGGAAATCGAACCCAGAACCTAGTTGATGTGAGACTAGCATGCTAACCACTCAACCATCCGATCGACAATACGTTTATCTAAACGTTTACAAAAACCTTTAGTGCCCAGGGCCGCCCTAGTCGGGCATTAAATTTAAGACGTTACACACTTAAAAAAAGATCCCGATTTTTCATCTGCTGATTGTTCGGGTCTCATTTCTCCCGAGTTTCGGGTTATTTTTCCCGAAAATTGGGAAAAATACCCGAAACTCGGCTAAAATTGTACCCGAGCAAACAATATCCTGCAAGATATTGTTTGGGATTAACAATAACTTCTTAGCCGCAAGAAGGTTAACCTGCCAACTAAGAACCTGCTTGGGAGCCTATCTTGTTTAAATCTAACAAGGGTCAAACTTTATATACTTCCCAAAAGATAATGCTCCAAATTTCATTGCTGAAAATTTCTGGAAAATTCGAGTTTGTTTGTATGGAGGCTCTGGTGGCTTCATCGGTAGAGCTACTGCCTATCTATCTGTAGGGTACAAGCTCAAATCTCACCTGTGAAGATGAATGTACTTTGTATTTTTCAGCGTTGTCGATATTGTTAATTCCTTTATTGAGCTTAATTGTTCATTAGTATTTGAGAGTCAAACGATTTCCGGCATGAAATGACAGAGCCATATTTGCACTTGGGCTTAATACAACCATATATGATATAAGAATTGGATAAAAGGCGTTTGTATGGATTTCATGAAGGTCAGTCAATTTTTTTGCAGTAAAAATAGCGGTTGTCTGTAGAAATACAGACTTCCTAACAAATGAGTAACTCGTTAGATCAACCGTTGCAGTGGTGTGGAACCCACACGCTAAAAAATTTGTACTGATGAATCAATAGAATGTACTGATTTTCAAGAAAAAGCGGAATTATTGATATTTTTTTACATAGGATTTGAAAATGAGTAATTCCACTTTTTCTTGAAAATCAGTACATTCCATTGATTCATCAGTACAAATTTTTAAGCGTGCAATACAAACTGTAAGTGCACAATACTGTGCACAAGTCTGCACTCTCATCCCTAATATCCTGATCTATCAAATATCCTGTGCTTCTACCTAGTCCATCCTTCAGGAATTAGGCATAATGAGCACAAATTGAGGCCTCTGTACCTGTGATAATTTCATCTTCCCCCAGAAATAAACGATAGTCCATGGGAGCCCACAGATGCCAATTGGCCCATTAACGAACTCGTCCTTAACTTTGTTGAGAAAAGCCACCACATCAAATTTCAGCCAAATTAAATAGACTTACGTGAGCTATGAAGCGCACAGGCTCACAGACAGACATACAAAGTGACACACAGACAGACACACGGATGAACACACACACATACACAGACAGATTTTTTTCAGTTTTTACCTACTTTAACTTTTAGAAAATAGTTCAAGTATTGGAATGGGTACAAAAATCTTCATCGCCCAACGCAGAAACGCGAACTCCGATTTAACTAAAAATTTGGCGAAGATGTTGTTAAAAGGGGAGGAGGAGGACGCAGGAGTTTTTTAAGTGTACAATAAGACCTACTAATTTTTAACCCAATCAGACAAAGACAAAGACCCATTCCATACAAATTTTCGTAATTTTATCAATAAAACTGTTATAAATCAGACATTTGTGAATCAAATCTTTTGAAATTTTAGCCATGAATATTAATTAACATCCAATTCATTTCTGCCAATTTTGAGCAAAATCGCAAAAAGGCTTCTGTGGGCTCCCATCTCGAGAAAATCACTATAAATCACACACTTATCAATGAAAACTTTTAAAATTTTGGCTATGAATATTAATTTATTGCTTCCAATTTTAGGCCCAATCGCAGGCTTCTGTGGGCTCGTTCCATACAAAGTTGATATTTTTATACCGAAAAATATGAATTTCTTATAAGAAAACGGACCATCAATGATTAATACGACCCCATATGACACCGCTAATAAGCCGGAGTGGCGTTAAAAGGAGAGGATTTGAAAAAAAAACTATAAAAGTTAAAGCCGTAGTGCCGGATTGGCCAGCTCCTTTTAATTTGCAACACATTGGCTCAGCCTATTATCATTAGGCTTTAACGTATACAAGTTTTACAGATGCTAAAGATTAATTAACAATTCAACTCTTACATACACTAAACAGAATGATAACGCATGTAAACAGTTTTCTAAAACATGTTTCTGATAGGTAGGGTACTACTTATACTGATCAAGGCTTCTTAAAATAAATAAATTTTGTTGCCAAAGTTTTCAAGAAATTTTTTCAAATATGAAACGGTTCTAAAACCTGTTCAACCAGTGTCAAAATTTACTTAAAATTTATGGTCAAAACAAAAAATAATGAAGTTTTTGCTTTTAAATCCTGATCGTGTATCGATCCAAAGTTGTTCACTTTGCGTCGCTCTGGTTAACTTGATTTCAATGATTGTCGAACATGATATGTTCCAAATTTTAGCAATTTTGAGTAAATATTTTCCGTGCTATTCATTAATGTCTGGTATTTCGAAGAACCAGTAATGGATTGGATAGTACTATACTGAAATTCAGATTGAAACTTTTGTTGCACACTCAAACCAAGCTTGTATTTCATTTTGCCTCTTCATCCAACGTTTATTTCCTAGAATATCGCTAAATTTATAGTCGATTTGTATGGAAGCCCTCAGACCCAATGGGCTGATCTGTTATATTGTTAATCTCTTTTGAGGTGCAACAAAAAATATTGGTGCAGGTTTCATCAAACCCAGTTGAGATTTAAGCAAATTATCATGGTAACTCACACCGTTACACCATTATATCACTACATAGTTATATACATATAGGCTGACATAACAGACATTTTTTGTCTGAACCTTGCCCAAAATACATTTTGGTGAGGTTTTGGTTCGAAGGACTCTCCAAAGCATTTCTTCCATTATATGAAGAAATGTAGAAAGGGCAAAAAAATGAAAAAAAGTGTGAAAAATAAAATTTCTGCGACAAAATGAAAATTTGTACAGAAAATAATTTGCATTTCGCTCAACAGATTTGATGTTTTGCTTGTTGGGTTTCAAAAAATCCAATAAGCAAAAGCTAAAATCTGTAACACAACATGCAAAACCCAAAACTATCTAACAAAAATGTATTGTAGTGATGTTGATGATTTACAAGAGCATTTAAAAGGGTTCGTCACTTGAATTAATTGTACAAGTCTTTTGTTTTCATGTCTTGCACAGCATCGTTTAATAGCAATAATAAAAGCAATTAGTTATCAAAACATCCAGTTAAATTAATTGCCAACATTATCGCGACTCACCCAAGGATCCCCAGTAAATCCATGTTCTCGATCAACTGAAATTAATCGATAAAAATGGAAACGAGCCAATGAGAGATAAAATGTAATTAAAATAGTAGAACGTTTCATAAATCAAATTAATTAATTGAATATGATTATAGAAAAAATATATCTCGAGATGTTAAAAAATAATTAGTTAGCAGACAGGTGGTAATTAATAGGACGTGAAGAAGAAGTTGCGATTATTTTTTATTCTATTCTCCATTCTATTTCAGTTCCGTTGATGCTTGATAAGTGACCTTGCTCCGGATTGAAATCGAGAGTATTTATTGAATAAATTAATTAGAAATTCCTCTTGTAACGTAAATGTGGAAGTTGTAAATAATAAATGCGGATTAAAGAACATAAAGCTACGTTTTGGAATAGAATTTTCTAGATTTTATCACACTGTTATTTATACTATGTAAGTTAATTTAGCTGATTAGATATGCATCTTGAATAAATTATACAATGTTGCACGCGTTCTCTATTCGAAGTGACAGGGAACTGATTTATATGGTTGAGATGAGAGGACAAAATTGCACCTTTTTATTTTGTATGGCGCTATCCTTGAAATAATTTTAGTTTATTTATTAGCTGTAGTATTTTGAATATTTGAAGGTAATTGAATAATTATACCAAGGCCATGGAGTGCATGATTTTTGCTCATTTTGATCTGGTGATGATCTGTTGAATTAATAAATTAAACAAATAATTCACGAAAAATTTTTGGCTCACAATACACTATTTTTTTGTTGTTGAAATGATTGATAACTAACTTCCTTGTTCGACATTCTTTTTGCAATTTTTGTGTTGTGGTGCTTACCTGAAATAGAAGAAAAAAATAGTTTTAGAAATTTTAGAACCTCATTTACTAAATTTCATCATATGAAAACTAAAAATTAGGCGCTAGAAGCCGAGTGGGGCTTCTGAGTTAGATTTTTGACTTTGAAGATCATATCTCTGGTGTTTCATAACTGATTTTCTTGATTTTGTTACATTTGGTCAAATAGAAAAAAGTTGAGGTACAGGCCGAATCATAAGAAAAAATATTTAGGTAATTTGGCCGAAAAAGGAAAAAAACTATTATCTTGTGACATTTGGACGAAATAGAAAAAATTGCATTAAAAAAGGTCTTTGAAAAAAGGTGCATAATGTGAGGTTTTTTCATTATTGGCAAAAATAACTTTCTTTAACTAAAATTCGTAATCAATTTAAGGTCCATTGTGTGCAATAATGTTAATTTTAGTATATCCTAATCACCATTGCTGTTAAAACGGTCATCAATTTNCAAAAATAACTTTCTTTAACTAAAATTCGTAATCAATTTAAGGTCCATTGTGTGCAATAATGTTAATTTTAGTATATCCTAATCACCATTGCTGTTAAAACGGTCATCAATTTCAGCACAATTTCTAGTTCACCAATTTTGGTTTGATTTGAAGCTCTGAATTTCAGTAAGCTGAACAATACAGTCCAGTCTCGATTCTGAATACTCTCGCTTATCCGTAAGTACTCTCGCTTATCCGAGCTCCGGTTCGAACGTACTGGTACTTAGAATCGAGATTCTGCTTATAACTTTTCTCAATGACATCCTAGACCATTTGTGTCTTGAGCAAATTTGTTCGGTAGGCCAATTAGCTTCCAAATATTGATATTTGAAATACCAGAATATGCTGCCACCTAGCGGAGTGATATTGTAACTACCCTAACTTTGCAGGATGATATTGTAGAGCATTCGCGTCTTCAGCAAAGTTGACCAGTATGTGAAACAGCTTACAAATATGAATATTTAAAATACCAGAATATGCTGCTACCTACCAGACTGATATGGAAACTACTTCAACTTTGCTGGATGATATTCTAGTTCATTAATGTATTTAGTAAAGTTGTTTGGTAGGCCAAACAATTTACAAATATGGATATTTGAAAGGTGGCTGCATATTCTGGTACTTCAAATACCCATATTTGTAAGCTATTTGGCCTACCGAACAACTTCGCTGAAGACAAGCATGCACAAGAGTATCACCCAGCAAAGTAAAGTTAGTCACCATATCAGTACGCTAGGTGCCAGCATTTTCTGGTATTTTAAATATCCATAATTGTAAGGTGTTTCACCTACCGAACAACTTTGCTCAAGACAAGAATGAAGTACTACTATATCATCCTGCAACGTTAAGGTAGTTGCCATATCAGTCTGCTAGGTGGCAGTATGTTCTGGTATTTTAAATCTGCATATATGTAAGCCGTTTGACCTACCGAACAACTTTGCCAAAGACACGAATGCTTTAGAATATCATCCTGCAAAGTCAGGGTAGTTACCATATCACTCCGCTAGGTGGCAGCATATTCTGGCGTATCCAATATCCATATTTGGAAGCTGTTTGACCTGCCGATCAACTTTGCTCAAGACACAAATGCTCTAGGATGCCTTTGAGCAAAGTTAAAAGCAGAATCTCGATACTACGTATATCTCGATAATCCGAACGCGAGATTTCAAAATTGGTATTCAGAATCGAGACTAGACTGTATAGGGTGAACTAGAAATTGTGCTGCAACAATCGATGCACCTTTTAATCACTAAAAAATTTCTCAGAAAAAAGGGTGCATTATGTGGGTTTTTTTAATTATCGCAAAAATTTACTGTTATTTAACTAAAATTCATAATAAATTTAAGAAAAAGGGTGCAATGCACCTTAAGTCATACGTCCCAACACCGATTTTCTTAATCAGGGTGTCAAAATCAATGAAAAACCAATTGAGGCCTAGCCACTAACCACATATTAATGATAAAAATGAAAAACTAAATTAATTTCACGATGAACAAGATATAACAAAGACGTTAATATTTGTATATACTTTAATAACATGAAAGATAATTTTAAAAACAAGTTTTCGGCCATTATTGTGCAGCGGACAATATTAGTGGGCGCACAGAGATTGAACGCTAGAGCACATTTACATACTTGAATCCAGCACTGATCAAAACAAACTTTGGGATGTTCACTGTAAGCTCAAGTCTTAATCTTAATCTTCAAAATTTGTTTCCTCTATGTGTGTGTTTATTGGTACAACAGGCATAAACTCCTCTAACCTCTTCTACTACTTTAAGCAAACTAGATTTGAATGCATGGGGAGGAATAGGAAGCTGAAAATTTGGTTCTAGAAGTTTTGCGAAACTGAACACGAAGACGTAGCGCCCGAATCGTCCGACTACGGGAACGTAGTCAAAATGGCTAAATACTGGTTTTACCGGTTCCACTGATACACAGTCTATGGTCAGATCATCATATCCGGAAAAAAATTGTAATCAAGGTTTTAGCCTGTTAAGGACATTTGAAGAAATCAGCAGAACTTAACTTTTTCAAAATCCTTTGTATGGTCGTGGAAATACTCATATGTCACTGGGTTCATAGAGACTGGAACTTGCTACATCAATAGGGAGTTCTATCACCGATTGTCCATTTGTATACTTTTTTCAAATGGCATGATTGATTATGGTACTAATTTGCTTCAAATCTACCCCAAAAGCCTCCCAAGTATGGGAATTTATCCAAAGTTTTTGAAATCATTGAAGAGCTTGTTCATACAGATAGATTTTAACATATAGATGTCTGGGACTCGAACAACCAAAATCCTTTTAAATTTCAGTCTTAAATGAACTTTTTAAAGATTTTTAGCTCCGAAATAGTGGCACAAAAATGTTAGTAGCAACATTTTTGGTCCATTTAGTTTTGATTGCATGTGAAATCACTTGGAAATGATGATCCAGGCAATATTTTAGTGAAAAAGTGGATAAACCCTGCACAACATCTCAAATCCTCAAAGTCGGAATGAGCTCAAATTGGGAACATAAACTTTTTGTAATTACTCAAGAATAGTTCCTAATAAAATTTGGCTGTAATGAATTTGGTAGCGTTTTCTCGTAAATTGGGTAGCAAATTCTGTAATAATAATAATAATAAGGCCTATATAGTACCCTATTGGGACCAGGCGAGTCCTCATATTTCAGAGAACTTTCTAGGTATTAGTGGACCTACAGCTTATAGTGGATTCCGAACCACCACTACTTTCATGGTTATGCTAATGAGTTACCAGTTCATTGAGCCTATCAAGTCATGTTCAATTTTGGCTGCGAGGAAACTGACTTCGACATAAAAGCCATTCAAACGCCTTCTATCCCATACTTAAGTTTTTGCAGCAAGTATATTTTTGATATCATGGCTCTGACGATACATGTCGGAAATTACCTT
>JXPH01043109.1:2306-12505 GCA_001014845.1 Mochlonyx cinctipes | reverse complement strand
AAAGAGTAGGAGGGCAAGAGGAACCTTGAAACTCATTCAACCAAAGGCAATAGTACAAAAATTCACCCTAGGACTGTCGTTCTTCTTAGCAGATGTCTGAAGAAATGCTTATCTGACAATATTTTAACAAAAATCGAACAAAAAGTTGCATTGATCCAGAACTAGGTGGCGCACACAATAAATTAGCGCTATATGTATTTCAAGACATGGATAGAAATGCGTTTATGTCCTTCGAACAACAAGAATTGCTATAATAACATGGCCTCATTCAAGGCCTGTTAGTTAAAAATTAATTCACAAAAAAAATATCCGAAAACCAAACTTATTCAAGGCTGAAACATTGAAAATAATTAATCATTTCCATCCTCCGGTCTCCACAATTGAAAAGATGTAAAATGAAAAGGAGAAAATTTAGGTTTACTAAAACAATTGAGCTAATTTATGTTCTACCCTTTCCCTCTCCTTCTCTTCCATCTCGCCACACGTACACCCCCAATCAAAAGAAGGTAGAAAATTAATTTATTTCCAATTTCCATTTTCAGGTTTTTTAAAGACTGGAACCAAAGGCAGTGCACAAGGAAACTTTGGACTA
Source organism: Mochlonyx cinctipes (assembly GCA_001014845.1). Classification (NCBI taxonomy): domain Eukaryota; kingdom Metazoa; phylum Arthropoda; class Insecta; order Diptera; family Chaoboridae; genus Mochlonyx; species Mochlonyx cinctipes. Next base: position 11,913 of record JXPH01043109.1, on the reverse strand, counting down.
ATGGACCTGGTGGCCGGTCTTCATTGGCTCAGAGAAAATCTCCCAGCATTCAATGGGGACCCGAACAAGGTGACGCTGATGGGTCATGGGACTGGTGCTGCTTTGGCGAATATTTTAATTGTTTCACCTGTGGCAAGTGGTAAGCTCAAATCTTGTCTGACATTTTAAAGATAATTTTCCTTTCCTTTTTTTATTCACCTTTTTATTTCCATACTTTTGAGTAGGTGCAAATAGGATGAAAATAAATGAAAAAATAACTTTTAATTGAAAAAAAGGTCATAATTACATTAATAGGTCCTTCTTTTCGCCTTTTCAGCAAAATATTTTTGGATTAGATTTCCACTTGACCAAAGATTATTTTCCAGTCTGTTTCAAATTTACAAAAAACATACCTAAATTAAGGAATTTAGTTTTTCCTTTTTCCAACAAAAAAAAACAAAGTCCTTTTACTTAGTTTCACATTTACATGAAAATTAAACTATTTGTGAATTTCCCACGAAATCCTTTCCTCTAATGAACTCAAACATACAAACACGAAAATGCATATTCCACGTTCCAAATTCTTGTGATGCTGATGATGTTGAAAGGAAGCATAGCATACTGTAAACGTACAACAAAAACATTGTTTCTGAATTATCCTTTTTCTGTGGGAAAATTCACTAAACTATTTTCCACTTTCCTCTGCACAGTGTTTTAGTTTGAGGACTTAAAAGATGTGAGGTGGTAATTTGTGCGCCTGTTTGTCATTTCAAGCATGAATATTTAATTAACACTACATCAGGTATTTAACCTTTAGTAGATTTCTGTTTAAACAGGCCCTTTCTTCTTCATCTTATTATTTTGCTTTTCCTCCTTCTCTTCTGGTTCTGGTTGTGTTTCGGGTTGGGTTATTTCGTTTTACATAAATTGAAAATTTATGTCCGACGTGGAAAGGATACAAAATATTATGTAAATAAACTATTTGAAATAAAAACACCAGGTGGAAATGAACTGCTTAAATATTTTAGGCTAAATTTACATAATTTCTTTATTTATTTTGCTAACCTTTATTTGATTTTTAATGATTTTGGGAGGAATAAAACAAACTTAAAGGTTACAGTATCAGGCAAGATTGAACATAGTTAATAGTTTTTTTTACCGAATAGGAATTTTTCTTCTTGAAAATGCTTACCAAACTAGGCTGATGTAGGTCCCGGTAGCGCGGCAAATTTTTTGAGTCTCTTTTTTCCAATACTCTGTTTTGGGACATTTTAATTTATTGCAAATCTTAATTTCTTTATCTATTTTCTGATATGGTGAGGCTTATGCTTAGCTCTGAGGCCTTCTAAGAGATTTCCTTTTTTACAAAACATCATTAACCTAGGTTCTTGCGTAGCGCTAGGTTTAAACTTTGTAAAGGACTTGCTTTCTTTAAAAAGATTTTTCGTAGCCCTAGGGCATAAACGAATAAATACTAAGATGTCCAGAACCAAGACCGTTGGTTCATCAATGCACCCAACTATTCATCTGGACATTTTAGTATTTATTCGTCTATGCCCTAGGTTTTAGGTCTTCTAAAGTATTTCTTTTACTTTTGCACCACATAATCATTGGTTTGAGCCTTCTTAGAGATTTCCCTTCTTCAACAGTACCACCAACCAAGATTCTGGCGTAACTTTAGATCTTCTAAGTGATTTCCCTTATTTTAAAGAATCACCAATCTATTTTTTGGTATAGCTCTAAGTTTAGGCCTTTTCAGCTATTGCCTTTCTTTAAAAGTATCTCCAACCTAGGTTCTTACCCTTTGTTTCCATCTTCTAGAAAATTAAAATGCTGAATCTAGGTTTCTGCGTAAATCTAGAATAAGGTCTTGTAAGGTATTTTTCATCGTTAAAAAGACAACTAATCTAGGGTTTTTGAAGCCTTAAAATTAGATCTTTAAAAGTATAACCAAAGTAGATTCTTGCGTAGCTCTAGGATTATGCCTTCTAAGTGATTTAAATTTTTTTTAAGTATCGCCAACCAAGGTTCTTGCATAGCCCCAGGAGTAGGTCTTCCATGGGAATTCTCTTCTTTAAAATTATTGCAAACCTAAACCCTTGGAGTGAAAATCTGGTACTTCTAAAAAAAAATTTGTTGAACCCCTTAAAAAAGTTCATTGGTCGAACCCTCAATTTAAATTCGCTAAACTCTAAATAGAGCTCCAAAAAGGTGTTAAACTAATCCCTATATAAAACAGGTGGACTTTACCGAAATTTAGGCAACATTGAACCCAAAAAGTGTTCGTTGGATTTTGTTGTGCGTAACCGTACACAGAAAAAAATCGTAGCAATTTTGCTACGACTTGATAGGTTATTCGACGTCCTGTTGCTCTATAGATTTATGCCATCGCCAATCTAGGTTATTGCGTACCTCTAGATTCGGGCTAAGACTTTTCCCTTCCTCAAAAGTATTGCTAACCTAGATCCAGGCCTAAGAAATTTCTCTTCTTTAAAAGTATTGCTAACCCAGATTTTTGCGTATAACTTCAAGTTTAAAGTCCTCTAAGGTATTCTCTATCGTAAAATTATCATCATGCTAAAGTAATTTCCTTCTTTAAAAGTATCGGCACCAACTCTCGGCTCTTTTGTAAACCCAGGATTAAGACTTCCACGTAATTTCTCTTCGTTAAAAATATTTCCAATCCATTGCTCTAAATTTACGACATCTAGGGATTTCCGTATAGCCATAGATTTAGGCCTAAGATATTTTCGTTCTTTAAAAGTATTGTCAACCTAGGATTTTGCGTGTAACTTCAAGTTTAAAGCCTTTCCTGTCGTTAAATTTATCATGCTTAAGGTATTTTCTTCTTTAAAAGTATCGCCAAACTCGGCTTTTGCGTAAACCTAGGATTAAGACTTCCACGAAATTTGTTTTCTTTAAAAATATCTCCAATCCATTGCTCTAAATTTACGATATCTAGAGATTTCCGTAGCCCTAGGTTCAGGCCTAAAACATTTCCCTTCTTTAAAAGTATTTCCAATCTAGGTTCTTGCGTATAAGTTCAGGTTTAAAGCCTTCTTATTCATTTCGTTTTGTTAAAAGTATCGTCAATGTAAATTCCTTCGTAGCCCTAGGCTTAAGGCTACTAAAGTAATTCCTTTCTTTAAAAGTATCGCCATTCTAGGTTTTTGCATAAGCCCAGGATTAGGACTTCAACGGGATTTCACTTCCTTAAAAATATTTAAAATCCGTTGCTCCAGATTTACGAGTACGTCATCTAGGGATTTCCCTTTACAAATGTATCGCCAATCTAAGATATTACACACATAAAAATGCGGATACAGTAAGCCTTTTTCTTCTGGGTAGGCTTAAACCTGCTAAAATATTCTCCTTCTTTAAAACTATTGCCAACTTTGATTCTTGCAGGACCTCAGAACTAGAACTTACACGGGATGTCTCTTCTTCAAAGAACTTGTCCAATGCTCTAGATTTACGTATTCTAGAAATTTTCCTGCACAAAGTTTATCAATCATAGGTTATTATGTAGCCTAAGTCATATGGTATTTCTCTACTTCAAAAGTATCGCCAATCTAGGTTCTTGTATAACCTCAGGCTTAGAAATTCCATGGGATTTCTCTTCTTAAACATATTTGCGCGTTGCTCTAGACATACGCCTTCTGATAATTACGTAGTCCCAGGCTTAGTATTCTAAGTGATTTCCTTTTGTTAAAAGTATCGCTAACCTAGGTTCTTGTTTTATTTACTTACTTAAGGCCTATGGGTTCTTGTAAGTTCTTGCATAATCCCAGAATTAGGACTTCTACGGGATTTCTCTTTGATTAATATTTTTCAAATCCATCGCTTTAGATTTACTTACTCCTTTATGGGATTTACCTTCACAAAAGCATTGCCAACCCAGGTTTTTACGTAGCCCTAGGTTATCACGTAGTTTTAGGTTCAGGCCTACAAGTACTACAAACCTGCAGATTCTTGCGTATAACTTTAGGTTTAAGCTTTTAAGAAATTGACCTTCTATTGCGTATCGATCGATAAGTATAAAAGTAATTCATGCATTTAATGGGACTGGTGAGTAACGATAAACTATTTAAAATTGCAAACCGCCCATTCCTGGTACATTAAAAAGTTTTCCAACCCAAATTTCGTTTATTTTATACCAAAAGCATATAATGTGTGCGATGTCCATTTTTGACACAAAACGAACCCATTTTTGACTCAAACAAACCCATTTTTGGCTCAAACAGACCCAAAAATAGAATTCGATAGTTTTTTAAAAATGAACAAGGCTCGCTTTCTCGGCTTTGGTGAAAAATAAGCCAAATTTCAGCTGGAAAATTTGTCGGTGCAGTTTTGTCGTTGGATCTGATCTCATCATGTGTGTTTCTTCTGCTTTTTTGGGTGATGGGGTTTTATATCTGATTGAATAGAATATCTCCGATGGTGTAGTTGTTAAATAACTCTCAAAGTATACAACATAAAACTAATTTTGTGTCTTTGCTAAATTTTAATGTGTTACGGAAGTAGCATCGTTTCAGGCGCACCCAATTTATTGTCGTTTATCTTTTAATGAGAATCAACTTACAATAAAATGCAACTAAACTTCATCAAAACTTTTGAAGAACGGAAAATAATTTTCGTTTATATTCAAATTTCTCGACATTTTGTGATGGTATTTGGTGTCTGAGTATATTTACCAGCAACAGAAATGGTAAATATGCAAATGCTGTTTATCAAAGATGTGCTGCAATATCACCAAGTCGAAACAAATTCAATTTTAAAAGTTTTAACTTTCAAATAGAGGTTGAAATCAAATTAATTTTATTTCTTTCTTCCTACAGACCTTGTACATCGTGCTGTTTTGATGAGCGGTTCCGCTTTGTCACCGTGGGCAATTCAAAAAGATCCGCTGTCGGTAAAGAGAAGAGTGGCCGAACACACAGGATGCCACGGAGACTTGATGGAGGATGATTTAGCACCCTGTCTTCGAACAAAATCCGTTTCAGATTTGCTCCAAATCACTTTAGATACTCCAAGGTACTTCACAAAACAATATAAAAAAATATTAAATTTTGTTTTTCTTTTCCAAAAAGATTCCTTCCGGGGTTTGCACCCTTTGTAGATGGAACCGTCATAGTTAATCCAGCCACAGCTGCCACTAGTCCATTAACACTGCCTGCAGGTTCTGCGATCGCAAGGTATTTTCCAAAAATATTTTTTTAAATCCTTTTAAATTTGATTTTTATTTTATGTTTTTAGTACAACAGGGATAGAATTAGCTGATTTTCCAAAGCGTGAGCTTTTATTTGGACTGACTTCATTAGAATCGTACTTGGACCTGAGCGCTCAGGATCTAGAATTTGGTTTCAACGAGACAAGGCGCGACAGAATTCTCAGAACGTATGTGAGAAATGTTTATCATTTTCACTTGAACGAAATTTACTCTGCATTGAAAGTGAGTTTTTCTACTTCCTGCACTTAACATGATAATTTTAATATATTTTTTTTGTATTTAAAGAACGAGTACACGGATTGGGAGCGACCACCTAGAAACCCGATGGGCTCTCGGGATGCAGCACTGGAGCTTTTAAGCGATGGACACACTGCGGCGCCACTAGTCCGTTTAGGTTATCTGCATAGTTTACGTGGAGGACGATCATATTTTTTTCACTTCAGACATTTATCGGGCGAACGTGATTTTCCACAGGTACTATTACCCCATCTTCTCCACATACAATCAATCTCTTTAAATGACCCGAATAAATATTGGAAAAGGAGAAAAAGTTTAAATTGGCTTTTGTGTAAAACAATTTCACGATGATTTGCCTAAAAACTGGATTGTAATTTTGAAAAGTTTTTCTTTTCAATAACCTCGGGCTTAGTTTTATGAGTATTGTCGGGACATGTTTTTTATTTATTTTGAGTTTTCATTTTAATTGGAAAGGTAAAGAAAGGGGAGAGTGAAATTTGTTGTATGTCGATTGCGCGGGCTTTGAATGAAAAGCGGAACAATAAAATGCTTCAGGGGAGGCTAAGCTAACATAAAGAAATATTTACAAAATTGGGTTTTAGAAAATAATGCAAACAATCACTTACAGAAACTATGGCAATCGATTTTTCAAAATTGTTTTTATGGTTTCAAAACCTGTATATGAAAACGGTGCAATGACAACAAACTTTCTCTATGGAAAGCCTTGTTTTTTTCATTTATTTCACATCATGTGAAAGGCATGACACACTTTTCTTGTATTGGTGAGTTGCTTATTTTGTTCGAGAGCACACGTAGGGCCCATTGTGCTCTCACATCTAAGGAATGTGCAGCAAAATAGACAAATGAGCAGTAGAAATTCATTCGTAAAATAAAAAGTCCTATATACAACCCGAAGCGCAACAAATCGTATGTGAAGCCCCGTCAACCAGCCAAATCGACATCGAAGAAAAATATTCACGCTGGCAAGATAATGCTCTGTATTTGGTGTTTTATGAGCTTCTAAAACCGGGTGAAACCATTACTGGAAGGCTGTACCGACAACAACTGATGCATTCAAAGAGAGCATTGAAGGAAAAACGGCCAGAATGGGAGACCAGGCACGAGACATTGATTTTCCAACACGACAATACTCGGTCATATGTTGCTCAACCCGTTAAAAACTATTTGAAAAATAGTGGATGGGAAGTTCTGCCTCACCCGCCATATAGTCTAGAGTTGGTGCCTACTGACCGCCATTTGTTTCGGTCGATGCAGAAAGTACTTTCCGGAATACGCTTCACTTCAGTCCAAAGCATCACAAATTGGCTCGATTCGTTCTTGGATTCAAAAGATGGCCGTTTTTTGTGAGATGGCATCCACAAATTACCAGATAGATGGAGAAATGGTGTATATTCCGATGGACAATACTTTGAATAACAGAATTGTACAAGATTTTCATTAATAAACGCTCAAATTTCGTTAAAAGTTTAAGTTATAGACCCGATACAATAAGCCGAATAATCACACGTAGTTCAAGCAGCACAATAAACTAAGCAATCACAATAAGCCTATAAGCATAAGCCAAGGCTAATAATATAAGACTGTTGGTTAGGTATTGATACAAAGATACAATTGCTCTATGACTACTCCATTCTAGCCAGTACTAGTTTTGTTCAAAGCCCGTTTTCCTGAACACGTTTGCCCGAAGCTCGTTTTCCCGAGTGGTAAGTTTGCCCGACGATTGTTTCCCTATTTGAAAGAGCACCCTTCTGTCAAAAGAAGAGACGAGTCATTAGCTAGTAGTTATACAATTGTAAATGATAGTGGTGTATGCATATATCACAGACTGACTGTACTGTGTTCAATTTATAGAAATATCAATAATGCAGATTTATTACAAATATGAAATTCAAGAGACTCGTATGCTAACCACTCAACCACCCGGTCAACAATTCAACAACTTATAACGCCTACATCTCCGATAAAATGTCAACACTACGTTACGCAAATTTTCTTCTTTTAGCCAATTTTCTTCTGAAGCTTTTACTTCTCGTTTCATGTTCACACATTTGCATGAAAACAGGATCAAAAAAACAACAAAGCCCTATGGTAAAATCGTTACTTGCGTTGTCATAGTGGCGTAATGTCAGATGGTACCATTTCCTCAAAATCAATATTGGATTTTTTTTATTTACGAGCTTTCAGACAGTTTGAATAGAATATCTCTGGTGGTAGGTGTAAACACAACTCAAGGTTTCTACCAGAGACAAAATTCTAATGTTCATTGTAGACGAACTAACATCACGAAACGTCAAAGCTTTTATTATAATGCAAAAGATTTTGTAAAGGTTTTCATTGCCATTGTAGAAAAATTAAGACTACAATTTATTCCAAAACATCACAAACATTCCAAAAGCCTACAGCCCAATATTTCCAACTCTATTTTAAACTATATTATGATTAAAAAACAGTCATTTCGCCTACTCCATTTTATTTAAATTAACATTAATGCAATCTCTTTTTTTTGAAAAAAATTTCAGCGAAGTGGATCAGTTCGCGGAGAAGACGTGCCTTTCTGTCTAGGACTTCCATTATCACCCCTATTTCCATTTAATTATACAACACAGGACATTCAAATTAGCAGAGTGTTAGTACGATATTTATCAAATTTCGCGTATCACGGGTAAGTTTTCTTTTGTCATCATCAACGAATCGTCGAGATAAAAAAAGGTGCAATTAGTGAAATTAATACGATTTTTTCCTCTTCTTCTCTATCTACAGAGATCCAAATGGAGTGCTGAAATCAAATAACATTGACATATCCAGCAACGATATCCATCGCAGGTCGTTGCTTTCAAAAAATGGATTGAGTGAAAAAATGTCGTCGCTGAAGCAGAAACGCCACGAGAATGCAGCACGGTATAAGCGTGAAGAGTCCAGTGAAATGTCTGAAGAGGAGGATGAGGAGGCGGAGAGTGATTTCGATGACAGCAATAAGGGTAATCTGGAGGATGGAAACGATAACGGTGGTGGTAGAGATAACCGAAACAAGATACATGTCGAACCGTGGGACTCTTACGATCCCATCAATCAAATTTACTTGGAACTAGGTAATTTACTCAATGTTACATTTTGATTTATAGCCCTTATCTCTCTAATCTCAGTTCGAGGGATAAATCATTTCGTTTTCATTTTCGCTCCCTCCTCTCGACCGTACGACGACGTGGAAACCCATTTCATGTTAAATTTGGGTCTGATGGTTCGTAACAAATAATAATTCATGATAAAAGCAATTCGTCATTATTTCTGTTGGCCGATTTTTTTCCCGGTACAAGGGACGATAAAAATACACACAAATGACTTTTCATTTCGTTTTCAAATGAATGAGAGTTGAAAAAAGGAGAACGATGAAAAAGGATTTACGGTTTTCACTGTGTTCGTTCGTTTCGTTGTAGCTTTTCTGAAAATGCTTTTTAAAGCATTCCAAATTTTTTAAATAATGTTGCATTATAAATCAATTCTTGTCGACATGAACACGTTCTCGATTTGAAATATAAAAAAACTGAGTTTGTAATCCAGTGCTACAGAGCAATGAAATATATGTGACTAAAGGAGTGAACTAATGGCGATATGTGGTTTAGAGTATTACTGAAATTGTTTAGAAAAGTTAATGCAAAAGCTTTCAATAAGTACATGACACATGACCTTCATTCGAGTTGCATAGCTCCCAATAATAATAATAATAATAATAATAATAATTAAGGCATATTGTACCCTATTGGGACCAGACACGTCCTCATATTTCAGAAAACTTTCTAGGTATTAGTCGATCTTCAGTTTATAGTGGATTCCAAACCACCACAACTTTAATTATTATGCTAATGAGTTACCAGTTCATTGCGCCCATCAAGTCATGTTCAGTTTTTATTGCAAGGAAACTGACTAACCTGACATACACACATATAGGTACCAGTACCACCACATTCATAGTTATATAACTGTAGATGGTAGTTGGTGTATGCATATTTCACAGCCTGACTGTACTGTGCTTGATTTACAGAAANAACTGACTAACCTGACATACACACATATAGGTACCAGTACCACCACATTCATAGTTATATAACTGTAGATGGTAGTTGGTGTATGCATATTTCACAG
>JXPH01043053.1:3369-13951 GCA_001014845.1 Mochlonyx cinctipes | reverse complement strand
TCACAATCTCAAGGGGGGCTCAGCCCCTCAGACCCCCCTCTGGATTCAACTCTNAAACAACATAATTCAATTTCTCTCAGTGTATCGTCACGGTTTACCATCAAACTATTTTTTCCGTGTATAAAAATGGAATTTATATTTTTGCATTATACACAGAAAATTCCAGAAACGATATTTTGAAGTTCTTTAAACTATCAGAATAGTTCTTGAACACGAACTCGGTTTTAAGGAAAAAGAACTAAAATAAACAATTGAAAGAACTAAAAAAAATAGTTTGGCAATGTGAACTGAAATAAATCGTGTTTGAAAAAGTGTTCAGTTACATGCCCTGATCCTTCTGGAAAAGTTTGAAAATTGATCTAAAAATAATAGTTTGAAGCTTGAACTAAAATTAATAGTAGGTTGACTTTCGCCTGGGTTTCGGTAAGATGAACTAAAATTTTAGTTTCCAGAATAATGTGTGTATCATCGCAAGTAGTAGGATTTGAACCGCGGAACTGTCCTCATGTTGATTGATAGATACGTTCTTTCAACCGAACAAACTTGAAGTTACGTACTAGTGTGTTGACTGGGATATGCTAGGTATAACATTTTAAAATAACGAATGCTTTAAAGCCAGAAATATTAGGCAATAAAAATAATAAAAACGCCCCCTCTGCATGTAAATAAAAATGCCAAAAGTCTTAATTTCATCACAGCAATTCTTATATTATGGCTAAAATAAAAACCATTAACCCAAGAGGAGATTTGATGTTGTTTATTAAAAAAAAAAACGAAATACCTTTCACTTTCATTCAATACAAAATAAAGTAAAACATTAAAATAAAACTAATGATTAAAACATTATAATTTAAATTTTGCACGCGTCCTGATTTAAATACAAAGATTAGTGTTTGTCTGATAGACTTGGCGACTACGAACCAACGAAGTGTTTTAAGACTAAAGTAATAAAAATGGAGTGAAACACAAGGTTGATTACGATTTTTTTTTATCATAGGAACTCAATATTAAATTGATGAAAAGTCTAATCCAAAGTCATATTCATATCAAATCCCATAATCGTAAGATCAATGCAAGGAGTATGTCGTGTGCTTCTGGTCCTGAATTCTGATTAGATTTTGTGAGAATTCCAGACCCATTAATAAACCGCCGCGGTTCATATAGTTGGTGTGAAACACGATGGATCAGAAAATGCTAATTTAACGATCAGATGATACTATTATCTTTTACTGCCTCAATTAATATAAAGAGGGTGGAGAAGAAAAGCAGGTAAATGAACTGAGGCCGACACAATATTATCATTATGTAATTTGCATTTTATAACAGATGTTTTTGTGACATAATATGCTGTTCTTGAACCACTACTTTTATATTAATTGTACGGGTGGGATCTCTTTGGTTAACTGACTTTTAAGGAAAATGTTTAAATGAGCGAGTGGTCACTAAAATTTAGGGCTTTTTAAGGGCAATGTTAAAATTCGGAGAGTTGAAGATTGACTCCTAGGATGAGATCAAGTGTTAATTTTTTACCCTTACTCGAATCCATTATAGGTCCTGCTCTGTGGATGTTCAAATTATGTCCACTATCAACTCCTGAAGTTGATTGAACCTAACTCAAACATGCCCGAGGTGATATTGGCTACTGATTTTGCTTCTTTGAGCAATTCCTACTCGTCAATATATCCTCAGGTCCATCTGAAATGGATTGATGGTATCCAAAAAAGAGCGGGCTGTCAGAGAAGCTGATCAGCCAAAATTGGCAGGTGCCATTTTAGATCAAAGAGAACGCGTGTGAGCTCTACTTCAACAAGCAAGGAGGTTGTTGATGAGTTTTTCCGTTTGTTAATTTATTCCCTGGTTTGTGGCCATTGTGATAGTGGGCAAACCAGGTCACACTTTGATTCTACAGGTCCGAACCAAACCCGCCCACAGTCTCTAACTTTCAGAGCGAGCCAGCTTTGAAAACGGGAGGAGTGTCCTTTCACTCACACTCAAGGAAAACCCGTTACAGTTACAGTTACCACCCGTGAATAAACACGGGAACTGATAGTGACATTACCTAGCTTTTACTGCCCAGGTGGCTTGATAGATAGAGCGTCTGCCTATTTACCAGAAGAGTATGCGTTCAAATACAACCTGTGGCGATTGAATCAATTTGCGTTTTTTTTATCATAAATTACTTAGTGTGCGCTATTATTAATAAATAATAGGGTAAACAAGGTGATTTCCGACTTGTATCATCAGAGCCACGCTATCAAAAATATACTTGCTGCACAAATTGAAGTATGGGATAGAAGGCGTCCGAATCGTGTGCATGTCGCAGAGATCAGTCAGTTTCCTTGCAGCAAAAATTGAACACGACTTGATGGGCTCAAAGAACTGGAGCTGGAACTCATTAGCATAAGAATTAAAGTTGTGGTGGTACGGAATTCACTATTAGCTGTAGGTTCACTAATACCTAGAAAGTTCTCTGAAATATGAGGACTCACCTGGACCGTCTAGGGTTCTATAGGCCTTATTATATTATTATTATTACTGCGCTGGCCAGGCAGTTGCATTATATAAAATGACAATTCGGCATCCTGGCAGCAGAATCGGTAGAGTCTGGTTGGGGCAAGACCCATTTGATTTAAGTGGTCGTTCAACTTGCAGTGTCCTGTGATACATGCGATTATCAAACGTGACCGACCTCTGTCCAAGTACATTTAAAATTTGAAAACAGATGCGGAAAGCTGTGAGTTAAACAGCTTGGTAACCTGGCAGCTTGTCAGTGATTGCCTCTGTTTGAATGTTGTGCAAGAGACCATTCTTCGATTCTTGAGTGGAATCAGTTTTTGGAAACAGCCAAGACTGCCACCGCAAGGTTATTGGTAGAGGATTCTATCCTAACCAGAGTGTCAGCTCTTTCATCAGAGTGCCCGGGCACTTAACAGACTTTAAGTTGGTTTCAAGTGAAGAGATCATTTACAATCCATAATTTGTGCCGAGTCTACCGTGAACAAGCACAGAGCCTTTTCAACGACCTGGCTGTCCAAGCACATGGCAATAAGGTTATACTTCAAAAACATTTCAGTATACTGGTTGACACAAACAACTATGGTTCCAGCTAAGCCTTCGCATAATGAACCATCTGTGAAAATCAATAGATGATCATACTGTAGACTATTTATGCCCATTAGAGACCCATTCTTCCCTAATAAGAAACAAGACTTTATAGTTTCGATTCGTTAAAATGATTTTCAGAACCTGGACTTTTGGAGCTAAAATGAGTGACAGCTCTTTACACCATGTCCATGACCACAAGTTCTGGAGGCTGGTGACCATGAGTTAGTAAAATGTCTGAGATAGGCTCAGTCATCAACATCCAAAGGGTATATAATTTTAACCCTTGATCTCGGCATAGGAGTCGAGCACAAAGTCCCCAGATTTCAACGTTTATAATAAAATTTTATGCCCACACTGACCTCTATCGATTCAAACCCATAAAATCCTTTAACCATTCAGTCTCGGATTTTGGCCACCGTATCCGTCTATTATACAAGAACGTTTCTTATATACCCAAATTCCACCCGTATCTATGTTGCTATGAGCTTAAAACGATATTTTTAAGATGATAGATTGTTAACCTTCGTCTGTCCTGATGAAATTGAAATAAATTTATAACCAGAGCCATCAATAACAATTGGATAATTGAGGAGTTGACCATTGAACATAGCAGAATAATAGAAGAGGAGGGAAGCACAGAGACCATTCAATCATGCGTGTGCAACATTGAAACTCTTTATGATTGAAAAGGTCAAAACTACACGTGAATTTATTGGGCAATTTTTATTGTCGTTGATGGTCCATTAAAAGGTTTTTTTTAGTGGCAAATCAATATTTTGTTGCATGGTTGCCGAAAATAAAAACGTGCCTAAAAATACACGGATAGAAAATTTCTGTAGATATCAAAATTGAAGTTAATTTTGAGACAACACACGAATTTGTTTTTCTTTTTAGATTCACTTATAAAAAGTGGTTAATTATACCAGTTTTTTGTTGTTTTGTTTTCATTAAAAGTCATTGCCATAGGACCATTACCAAAGATATCATAAAACCATCTACATCGAATCAACACCCGAGGTTGAAAAATGGTAGCCAGAGGTATTGTACGCAAAAACATCTGAAAGTTAAATTAAACAATCCAATATTGATTTTGAGCAACTGGTGACATCTCACATTCCGCCACACTATGATAACGTACGTAAGTAACAATTTTACCATAGGGCATTGTTTTGCTTTCATTCTATTTTTATGTAAATGTGTATGGAATGTGAAGCTTTTGAAAAGAAAACTTGCATCACGTAGTGTCGATATTTTTTCGGAGGCAGACTAGGAGCCGGCTGGCAGGTTTTTAACGGGTGTGGTGTCTTAGATCGGCTCAGCCGTCAGCCGAGTGATGGGTAACGGCGGTGGCTGGATTTAATTTAAATATTACCTAAAAATTAAGCTATTATGGTCTTATTTATGGCCTTATTAGATTGGTCTATTTTGAAACATACACAATCTTTTTATTATTATTAAAATAGTAATTGCTTTTTTAAAACTTTTTAAAAGAATTTTAAAATGTAAAGGGTGGCCCAAAATTAACGCAAGATTTGAATTTGCCACCATTTGCGCAGTAAATTGTTGGCAAACCTGAAAAAAAACATTTTAGCAGCTGAGAGTTTAGGGTTAGTAAAAATGGAGCTTTACACGATACAACAACGTCATTTCATTATTGAACAATATCTCAAAATAATGAAAGTTTGGCGGCCGCAGTTCGAAAATCTCATACAAAATATGGTCGGAATAGTGTTTTAACTTCGTCAACTGTGAAGAGATTAATTGAAAAATTCAGAAAGACTGGATCAGTTGGAGACGCTAAACACTTACTTACTTACTTAAGGCCTATGGTACCCAGGCGGGAAACAGCTGATCAATAGTCCTAGCGGTTGCTATTACGTCTCCCCATTTATTGTTGCGTACACTCAACTCTTACTTGACGGAACGGCGCCAAGTTTGGCGTGGTCTGCCTCAATATCTGGTTCCTTCCCCAGGACAGTACTCCAAAGCTTCTTTTACTACTGATCCAGGCTCCGTTGGGCCCCTTCGTAGCACGTGGCTGATTTCTATCTCCATACTGTGTTAGTAATCGTTCGAGGCNCAAGTTTGCGTTACCTGATTTCTATCTCCATACTAGTCATACCACATTGCTGCCATAATTCTGTGTTAGTAATCGTTCGAGGCTATCTTATCCGAAGGATTTGCAGCAGATATCGATTGAAAAATGTCTGAATATTATTGGTGACTGAATCAGTCACTTTCCAAGTCTCGGACGCGTACAGCAGTGTGGATAGTACAAGACTTCGAAATAGCCGAAGCTTGTTGGTTTTTGATATAAGGCCAGAGCGTCACGTTAAACACACTGATCATAAAATAAGCCGTTCAAATTTCAATATCGAAGCAGGGCGCGAGAGTGTGGGTGAAAATCCCAGAACATCAATTTGGCGTCGTGAACAAAAATTGCAAATTTCAAGAAGATTTCTACAGCATATGCTCATAAAAGATCTGTGTCTCCATGCTTACAAAATTCAATTAACACAGCATCTGAAGCCTAATGACCATGCACAGCAAATACAGTTCGTTGAATGGATTATTGAACAGTAACAAGTGGATGCTGATCTTTCGAACAAAATCATCCTAAGCGATGAAGCAAATTTTCACCTTGATGGCTTTGTTAATCGCCAAAATTGCCGTGTTTGGGATCCGGGGAACCCACGACCCATGCAATTGTCGAAAAACAAATGCATCCACAAAGTGTCACTCTTTGGTGCAGATTTTGGGCTGGAAGCATCATTGGACCATACTTTTAGCTTTTCATTACTATCATTCAATAGATGAAAAGGTTATGTTATGGATTCAGTAAAAAAAGAGAAAAAAATAGTTATCCCAAATGGTCTGAAACGTGTTAAAAAAAATTATAAAAAAATAATTTGAAGAAAAAAAATATGTCGGTGTGTGTGTCTGTTGTCGATAACTCGCGTAATTCTCAACCGATTTGACTGAAATTTTGTGTGAAGACTTCTGTCAATAAAAGTAAGAACGAGTTCGTTAATGGGCCAAATCAGGCCACGGGGTCAGGGGCCTCCATACAAATTTACCAGAATTTTTCAGACATCTTGAGTTCTAATGATCGAAATGAGCTCAAAGTTGGAACATAATCTTGTGGTAAGTGCAGTTCTTATAAAAGTTTGACCCCGAGGCATCGTGATCTGGGGGCTCCTGTGTACCAGGAACTTCCAGGAGCTCAAATTCAGAATATAATCTTTTGGCAGGTATCAAAGAACAGTTCCTTAAAAAAGTTTGACCCTGGGACATCGGGATCTGGGGGCTCCTAGATAACAGGAACTTCAAGAATTCATGGGTTCCCGTGATCTGAACGAGCTCTAACTTGAAATATAAGCTTTTGGTAAGTATCCAAGAACAGTTCCTATGCTAAATTTGAGATAATATTATCCATTCCTGGTGCTTCCAATTACCACTTTCTTGGATAACTCTGTAAATACTTTTCCGATCATCTTAAAAATTTGCACATATCATTTTCACCCAGTTTCTATCACAAGGTATAGAATAAATATGATGAAAAGCTACATAATCCACTACAGCCCGTGAAAAAGATGGTTCCACATGCCATACAGTCCGTGAAATAATTCAATTACTGCATGAGACATTTCTTGGTCGTTTTCTCTCTCGTTTCGGTCATCAGAATAGGCGCCCTAGTTTGTGTGATTTAACACCATTATAGATTTCTTTTTATGGGATTATTTGAAGTCAAAGGTCTATGTCAACAAGCCAACAACCACCCGTGCATTACAGGACGAAATTAAACGATGCATCAACGAAATTAAATCGCATTTATGCAAAAATGTCATGGAAAATTTCAACAAAAGAGTGCGTATGTTCCAGCAAAGCCATTTGACCGATATGAAATTCCTTAAATAGCCCTATCTTAAGTAGTTTATGGTTCAATAAAAAATAACAATCTAAAGACTAAAAAACTGTGTTTTCTATTTAATTAAAATCTTGCCTTAATCTTGGGACACCCTTTATAATCGGCTTCATACATTTGATATTTCTTTCAGAACAATAAAATGGTAAAATTTTAGATCCGTCAAATGCATGTGAACTCAAAATTTAGATAACATTTTTTTTAGAAATAAGGGTCGAATGTATAAAGCCGATTGTAGTTTTTAATCTTATCTATTATATTCTGGAGTTGACAGTTTTTACTAAATAAGATAGTGATTTGCCTCCCAATCTAAATAATCACTGTAAGCGTGCCTTCGGGGACTGATGATTCAGATTCAGAAGCTCAAGTCCTAGTACCAAATTTTGTTAAGAATTGTTCATGGGTTACCCGATAAAGCTCAAAAACCAGGAATATAAAATTATCCTGAATAGATAAGTGTTTGAAAATGGACCCTATAGATAGCCCCAGGGCTTCTTGTTGGCCATCTCATCATCCACTAATATCCTAAAATAAAAGATTATCTGGCATAATTGTTCCTAGTGAAATTATTTTTCATTCTATACCAAACACAGTCATTTTACATAGGACCATTTTTGGGGGTTCTAGGTCCAATTATGGTTGAACTGCCTGACTTTTTTACAAGTTTACAGACAGCGACTGTATTTTTATACACCAATTTTACTTTTCAAAACATATTTAGTCACTCGCAATGAAAAAACTCGTATAAAAAAATTCTCAAAACTTACTTAAACCTAAAGTGGCCAGTTTTTACAGCATACCGCGAGGTATCTACAAATCTTCAATGATAAGGTTAAGGTAACCTCTATGAAATATTTCGGCCAGTTTTCAATTATTTTATCAGTGATTTTCCTTACAAAATGGTAATTCTTTCAAAACACGTTTTATCGGTTCCACTGGAACCATGTCTGTGATCAAATGATCTAGCCAACAAGCTTTAGTAATCCTAATTTTGGATTAAAAATTCTTGAATAACTTATTTTTGGAAATGGAAAGTAAGTTCTTGGAATTAGGCCACTGGACTATTAGCGGAATTTACTGTACTTATAAGGGTCTTTTTTACCACCTTACCAATTGATGAACAAATGTTAGATAATATTTTGAATCCTGATACTCTGATATGAACAAACAATAATTTTAGAACCTGTGAACCTCCTCCTCCTAAAACCAACAACCTATTTTAAAATACTAAATAATTTTTGAACGGAATAAAAATTTATAACTTTGCATGCCATCAACATCATTTTCATTGCAAAAAACCCTTGTAGGTTTTTCACTGCAATACAAGCCTTGATTAGAGCTTAAAATTTGTAAAACAAAACCACAACAAAAAAGTTTTGCAGATTTAAATTTAATATTCTGGTCCAGTGAATTCGAAAAGGATTTAAAATAAACTCACGTGAAATAAACTTGTCCCTGCTTTCCTTGTGGAGCATTCCAAACAAAACTGGCGGCCTGTTTGTCCCGTGGATCTGCGTGCGTTATGGAGGAACATTCTGGAATTGATTTTGTGTTTTCAGTTTGTTGCCACTCTCCGATCCATTCGTTGGATTGTGCGTCACGGGCTTGAATGAAAAATCCACGGAAAACATCTTGTCCACGAATTGTGACCTGGATCTTTGATCCAGGACCATATTGACTATCACTTGCGATAACTTCATAGGGTAGGCTATGAGCAGCTTGAGGTCTTGCTGCTCCATGATTTGGTTGATTTTTTCGCGATTTTACACAAGTATCGGCTGGAGCTCCATCGGGAAAACCCGCGGACAACACAAAAAATCCACAAACTACGAAAAACTGTAAACTATTCATTTTTAAAAACCGTTTTCCTTCTCTTTGAGATCTGCTGCAAGAGAGAACTGAAATGAACTAAACTTTCAAACCAGATTTAAGGTGACTTTTATACCTACAATTTAAAATTTAAAACCTTTCCTCCACCATTTTCATAAATTACTGGCATTTAATTCATTTCTTAAAAAAGCTGTCTGGTGGGGTGCAACGTTAAACATTTTTTTAAATAATTTATAATACATTTCGCATGGATTTAATTGGCTTTTTTTATGTACAATGTATCCATCATAAGTGTATGTATGTTTTATGTTGTGGCAGAAAAGAATGAGAATGTATGTATACGATGGATGGTCGCTTTTGGTATATACATTACATAATCATTAATCTAGAGGATGATGGGATAATAATTTAGAAATGCCTATCATAATACTTAGGTCCTTGTATCTTCATCAAAGAGAAATGAAAAAGACATATCATGTATAACAATTTTCTGTTTTTATCTTAAATTTATATTTAATTTGGTAGGGTAGAAGTGGTAACTTTAGCCATGGGGGTGCTAAAACTGGTGATAGCAAAATTGTTGGCCGATAGGCCAAATTCAAGTGACTGTTTTAAGGTTACTTCTAAAACCCTGAGCATATCAAAGTTCAATCAATGTCGATCTATGTTTCAATGGCTCTAGGGTTCATCGAAGGTAATTTTTATCAGCCCTGGCACCGGGTACAAAATCACTATCTTATTGTGCAAAAAAATGAGAGTTTTACCTCAGAAAATGCTACACTCAGAAAATAAAAACCGTAGATTTCACTGACGAAATACGTTGGATTTTGGGTGTTGGAACATATATGGTCGGGCTAAAAGGGGCCGAATCCAGAAGGCCGATTGCTTTTAGACATTTGGCATGATCAAAATAAATATTTGGGACATTTGGCCGAAAATAAATTGATAACTTACTTTTAATAAAAACCCCACTTTTCTTGAAAAAAGTTAAAGTAGTTAGTCAAAAAATCGAAATTGCCCATTTCACTTTTAAAATACGTTTTGGACATCTAGAAATCATTTGCGACCAAAATTGGTTGGATGTCTGTATGTCGGTTTGTCGGTTTGTAGATTGTCACTTGTGAATTTTGTACACTTTTTCTCCAACGATAGCGGTCGCAATTATTGACCAATCGAACTGAAAATTTCAGGAAATTTTTTAAATATTTATGTTAAGAACCCTATTGTTTTTGGTATTAATCGGTCAAAGCCTACTATAGGCTCCCATACAATTTTTTCAGATTTTAATGAAAAAATCGAATTAAATTCTAACGTAATAAATAAAAATGGATGAAATTTTGGTCATGGACATTAATTATTGTCTCAAGTCTATCAATTTTGAGCTCATTCACCAAAGCCTGCTATAGGCTCTCATACAAATGTAGGCGATTTCAATGAAAAATCGAAATAAATTCTGACATAATCAATCAAAATGGCGGAAATTTTGGTCATGGACATTAATTATTGTCCAATATCAGCTTATCAATTTTGTGCCTAATCGACCAAAGCCTGCTATAGGCTCTCATACAAATGTAAGTACGTGATTTCAATAAAATTTCGAAATAAATTGTGACGTAACCAAACAAAATGGCTGACATTTTGGGCATTGACAACTGACACTAATTATTGTCAACCTACCAATTTTGAGCCCCATTGACCAAAGCTTTCTATGGACTCTCTGTT
>JXPH01043022.1:556-12238 GCA_001014845.1 Mochlonyx cinctipes | reverse complement strand
GGTTTCCTACGTTTTTACAGGTCATTTTTCCCCAATAATGTCATATTCAGATTCAGCATCCCAAAAAATCCCCGGAAACTAATTTTTCTCGCCCTACTTTATTTTCCAATTTTCTGAGTTTTCATACAAAATATTCTGAGAGCATAACGGTTTTTTTAAATTATTTCAGGAACCAATTGTCCCATAAAAGTGATGAAAGGCTCAATTTGTTCATGATAGGANAATTATTTCAGGAACCAATTGTCCCATAAAAGCTCAATTTGTTCATGATAGAGNTGTCCCATAAAAGTGATGAAAGGCTCAATTTGTTCATGATAGGATTATGTACAAATTAAATTAAGTACTGACATCCAGCTGGAAAAATTTTCAAGTCTATGTACATTGATGTACACAGTGCAATATTGCCCTATTGAAATATCTAAACATTCTTATAACATTCCATGATGATTGAATCAAAAGGGACGAGCGAGCGTAGATTGAAAAAGCCGTTTATTTTCATAAAAACGACGAAAAACAAATCCAGCGCTGCATAACGGTCAATTCAAAAAATCCAAAAAAAAACAAGGGGATACTTGAACCAAATGGCAACTTTTTGGGGGTTATGTTTTTGAATTTCAGCGTCTAAAAACTCTCCACACAAATCCGATCCACCCTAATCTGTACAACAACATGATTGAATAATAGGTAGTAAAGTTACAATAGAAGTTGTATTTTGGACCATTTATATTATAGAGTTAACTTTTTACTTGCCTACACGTTATTTTGTAGTAGTTGTATTGGTACTAGTTGTATTGTTAGTAACGCGTGTAGACAAGGTACTCTGTCATGTTCGCTGAGAATTTTTATAGACAACATCATTAGTACTGCGAGAAGTGTTTGTTCGGCACATTAGCAAATTCCAGTAAGCTTGTCTGTACTCCGAGGACATAACTACGTATATTATTGGATTAATACATGTCGTCAAGTAAATCAGTAAATAAGACATTATGTTCAAAAAATGAATGTTTGTGACGGCTCGAAAAACTTTGGTAACTGTTATTGGTAAGTAGCATATGAGGAAAGAGACAAAGATGACTAAAATCATTTTCAGTAATCTACGATCTTTTGTAGTCATTCGGCCAGGATACATGATCGATGCTCCCGATGTATTCATTGTTGATTTTTTACGATCACCACTTTTATGCCGCCTGATCCGCGTGCTGTGTCGTAATGCTGACACGAATGATTTTTTGGTTGTTCTAAAATTTTAAACGTAAATTATTAAAGTACATAAATATAATACTTTACGTACTTCTGTGGGCTATCGTTGTCGAACGGTAAATCAATACCAGAGCTGGATGATGGCTCAATGTGAAATGATAAAAGTTGGTTTGCGCCTTTTTCCTCTATTCGGTATATCTGGAATATTAATTTAATTAATGCGTATAAAAATATCAGTGTTGATTATATTTTTTTTAAATTTCGATATTTTATAAGACTAGATTTATACGGGGCCAAGGCCGTGATTTTAATTTTTTCAAAATTTGGAGCAAACCTCCTTCTCCTTAAAATAGATGCGAGCGAGTGCGGACGTATTTTGTGCAGTGAAAACAAACATTTCAAATTTAAACGAAGCCATTTTTTTCAAATGAAAAACATTTTAATTTCAAATGTTTTTGAAATGTTTTTTAAATGGATTTTATTATTAAGTATTTTTCAAATGGATCGACAAAACATTTAAAAACATTTAAAAATTTAATGTTTTCAGTCAATACTCTTTAAATGGAGTAATAATAATCATATCGTTAGAATACTATAGAATAGAATAGAATTGAATAACAATCTCCTTTTCCTTAAAATAGAAAAGATATTTACACACTTAAAAACATATCCCAAGATTCGGGAAAAGACCCGATTTTTCATCTGCTGAGTCTGAGTCTTTTTCCCGAGTTTCGAAATACGGGTAAAATCGACCCGAATAATCAGCAAATGAAAAATCGCCTCTTTTTCCCGAATATTGGTATATTTTTTAAGTGTGCAGATATGCATTTTGGGAGTGAATTCTGGTCATTATGAATACAAGGCCATAACTAATGAATTCTAGACAGATTTCCAACCGATTTCTGTTTGATTTAAGTGTACTTACCAAATAAAATTATAACAACTAAAATTTGTATCGTTAGGTAGAACCTGCAAAACTAGTATTTAGTCGTAATGACCATGATCCTACCCGAAAAAAATGGGAGACTTGATTTTAAAATTTAGCATCCCATAAAACCACCGAAGACCTGGTTTTGGAACCTTGGAATCGTAAAACATCTTATTACAAACACAGTCATAGAAAGTATTTTTGGTTCATAAGATAGTTCCGAAGAACCGAACTTTCTTTTTTAATTTAATTCCCATGATAAAACCGTAGGAAACCATAAAGTGGATTATGTAGCTCATTCTTTCATATTTATTGTATATTTTGTGATAGGAACTGGATTTAGGCTTCGACAAAGATGAAGAAGATTGGAACAGTATTTACAGAGTTATCCAAGAAAGGAAGNAGGAACTGGATTTAGGCTTCGACAAAGATGAAGAAGATTGGAACAGTATTTACAGAGTTATCCAAGAAAGGAAGGAAGGAAGCACCAGGAATGGATAATATTATCCCAAAGTTAGCACAGGAACTGTTCTTAGGCACATGTCATAAGTAAAATATTCCAAATTTGAGCTCTTTCCAATCATTATAAATTCTGGAAGTTCCTGATAGAGAACCTTCATATCGCGATGTCCTAGGGTCAAACTTTTTTAGGAACTGTTGTTGGATACGTACCACAAGATTATGTTCCAAATTTGAGCTCATTCCGATCATTAGAACTCAATTTTCTGAAATATTAATATTACAATATTGTAATGATTTTCTATGGGAATCACGTGGCCTAATTTAGTTCATTAAAACGAACTCGTCCTTACTTTTGTTGAGAAAAGCCTCCACACTAAATATCATCCAAATCGGTTGAGAATTACGTGAGTTATCGATGAGGACACAGACACACGACAACGACAGACGACGACAACAGACACACACAGACCATTTTTGTTGTTTTTCTCACGGTTCAGATCATTTGGACCAACTTTTCCCGAGGAATCAAAAAAAAATTTTTTCCTGAATAAAATAGCTGTTCCTAAAAGGTCTGGAAAAAGAGAATAAATGCTATATCAACTTTGTGGTTTCCATAAATTATTGTCTAAAGGTAGCCTATCAATTTTGAGTCCGATCGGCCAAAGCCTTCAATGGGCTCTCATACAAATGTGCCTCACTTTAATGGGAAAATCGAAATAAATTCTGACTTAATCCATCAAAATGGCTAGAATTTTGGTCATGGACATTAATTATTGTCTCAAGCTAGCTTATCAGTTTTAAGCCCAATCGATCAAAGCCTACTATGGGCTCTTATACAAATGTTTGTGATTTTAATGAAAAAATCGAAAAACAATCTGACGTAATCCATCAAACTGGCTTAAATTTTGGTCATGGGCATTAATTATTGTCTCAAGTCAACCTATAGATTTTGAGTTCAATCGGCCAGAGCCTTCTACGGGATCCCATGCAAATGTGGGCAATTTTAATGAAAAAATCGAAATAAATTCTGACGTTATTAATCAAAATGGCTGATATTCTGGTCATGGACATTAATTATTGTCCCAAGTTATAGCCTATAAATTTTGAGCCGAACCGGTCAATGCCTACTATGGGCTCCCATACAAATGTTTGTGATTTTAATGAGAAAATCGAAGTTAATTCTGACGTAATCAATCAAATTGGATGTAATTGACATTAATGATTGTTCCGAGTCAGCCTATCAATTTTGTGCCAAACCGACCAAAGCCTACTGTGAGCTTCCATATAAATATGAGTGATTTCAACGAAAAATCGAAATAACTTTTGATGTAAATCCAACAAAATATCTGAAATTTTGGTCATTGACACTTATTATTGTCAACCTCTATTAATTTTAAGCCCAATTGGCCGAAGCCTTCTGTGGGCTCACCAAATGTTGATGAAGGAAGTGAAAACAAGCCAGAGCGAAGGCAGCTAAAAACAGCATAGCCAAAATTTATAAGGCAACAAAAAATAACTTACGTTCCCCCTCACTATCTTCCTGTATCAGCCGGAGGCGACTCTACGTCCCCCTCCCGCATCTTTCCAGGTCACTCCGATATGTCTTTCTATTGAAAAATGGTCCGATAAACTTATTCTCAATAGATGGACACAAAACAATAATCAAATCATACTTGTAAACTACCCCCGATATAATATAACTCTTCAACCTAGAAAAGTTAAAGTCTAGAGTATTGTATTGGATCTGTTTATTTTTTGATGAAATTTGAAGTGAGTCTGGTGAGGTCTGGTAAAATCATATTTACTAGGAGAATTTTGGTGATTTTGGCCTTAAAAATAGAGTAATATAAAACATCAAATGCTTTGTGTAGCAACATAAAAATAAGACCGGAATTGAAAATATAATTCATAAGACTTCTAGGTCCTACTATTGTTTAGTTCTTTATTTATATTTTTGTGACAAATTCTGACCTATGCTAAAGTTATTATTTGCCTCACCTGATTATTATCGGTCGCACTTGATGTATCATCAACCGCCGAGTCGTGTTCATATGCCTCGTTATTTTGAATTATGTTTTTATCTAAATTATTTTTATCATAATTTGCTGCTTTAATATCTATGTCATCGTCTTCTGAGAATTCCACATTTTTTGATGAATTACAATTAATTAAATTTAAACTAGAGTCTAAAACTATTTTTATGTTTTTATTTTTCAATGTCGATAATGTGGGTGGCAAATCACTGTCAATACTGGTATCTATGAATTTCATCTCATCATTTTGGGGCTTTGATAAATATCTATTAGGGTGGTAGACGTTATTTTTCGTAGAGTTCATTTCGTTTTCTCCATGATTACTTTTCAGGCTATTCTCGTTCATATCGTTATTTAGGCCTTTATTATTAACTGGTAAGTTTATTTGCAAGTTATGGTTGTTATCATTACATCTATCAAGCAATTGTTTTTGGCAAGTATCAGTCTTGTTGCTACCAAAATGATTACATTCTTCGTTCAACTGATTAATTGGTTTTGGTAAATTAGGTCGACTGTGTGGGTGTGACATTTTGATTGATCCTGTCATTGCCTTCAATCCAGGCTCTTGTGTACGCATTGCTGTTTTTCGGACGATATAAAAAATTCTTGCGTAACAAATTACAATGGACAAACATGGGAGGACAAATGCTATTAGAAACAAAAACTCTTTCGGTGATTTGCCTGAAAAATTTGGAATATAAAATTTAATTAATTATACACAGTTTGATATTCAAGGCATAAAATTAATGTCCCAAATTCATTCATATTACTTTTGAAATTGAATATTTTCATCCCTTTTATCTCAAGTAGCATAATTTGCTCTCTATATTTAAAGTATTTTTACTCGAAAAAAAACTTTATAAGACAAATATAAAGTTTGAAATTTTGAACATAAAAAAAAATATTACCATGAGTATCCGGTATAATAGAACATGATCCAACTGTAATATCCAATCCAAATCTACCCCAAACTTCGTTCCAGGTTGGAATTAAAGCACCAAAAGCTCCAACCCATGTTGCAGCCACCATCATTCCCAAATATCGCCGTCGATACACTCTGGAATTAAATTTTATAATGATTATAAATATGTGACTAAACTTAAATGTCTTCATTTGAGAGTTTTTTTTTTTTGTATGAATATTAAAATTAAAAATAAATAAATTCTGCTATCTATATATTAGGATGGTCCTTATGTAGGTCACTTTTGAAAAGTAAATGGGATTTGGAACAATTGAAAAAACCGGTCCGAGAAGCCCCAAAGATCCATATTTTTTGAGCTGAATGACCAAACTTTGGTCTGTCATATCTCTGTAAGGGTGTCTTCTACGTACTCCAAAAATATATGAAAAATATCTATTCAACTAAATCTATTGAAGTTTGTAATAGCAAAAGCGTTTCCAGTTGGAAAAAAAATTGATAATACTGAGACCGGACCGGATCCAATTGAACCCAATATTTTGGCATTTTTTCTAGACCCAAATGAAACTGATCTAAATTTGCACCACACTACTATATTATGCTGTAAAATCTAATTGCATTTGCTTATCTTTGATGCCATTGCCATTTCATTGTAATTTAAGTAGCAATAACTATTAAACAAAACTGCAATTCTATAAATTCGGCTCCCACAGACAGACTTCAACATAATTGTATTAACAGCCACAATTCCACAAGAATCAATTGCGAAAAGAGATAATTTCCTCCATTATTATCCTCGAATTGAAAATTTTATAAAGATATTTATGATTATGATAATAGGATAATTTTTTATGTAGTGAACATTAAATTTGAACCACACAAAAAACATGTTTTAGATTTGCATCTCTCACTTCTATGTAAACTAACTTTCAGCTTTAAAAAAGCAAGAACAGCTAATATTATCCCAAATTTAGCATAGGAACTGTTCTTGGGCACTTACCAAAAGCTTATATTTTTAATTTGAGCTCATCTCGATCACTAGAACTCGAGTATTCTGAATGTTCCTGGTATATGGTCAACAAATCCCGATGTCGCAGATTCAAACTTACTTAAGAACTATTCTTGGATACTTACCAAAACCTTATATTCCAAATTTGAGCTCATTCTCATCACTAGAACTCATGAATTCTGGAAGTTCCTGATGCCAAGAAGGCCTCAGATTCCGATGTCCCCAGACTCAAACGTTTTTTGGAACGGTTCTTGGGTACTTACCACAAGATTATGTTCCAAATTTGAGTTCATTTTAATCATTAGAAATCAAGACTTCTGGTAAATTCTGGTGAGCTTGTATGTGGGCCCTCAGACTCCGTAACCCGATTTGGCACATTAACGAACTCGTCCATATTTTCGTTGAAAAAAGCCTCCACACAAAATTTCAGCTATATCGGTTGAGATTTATGTGAGTTATCGTGGAGCCAGAGACACAGACACATTCACACAAACACACACAAACACATACGAACACACACACAATTTTTTTCTTATTGTTTTCACGTTTAGACTATTTGGAGCAACTTTTGCCAAGAACCAATGTTTTTGAAATTTTACTGAATACATAAGCTTTTCTTTTCTATCTAAAGATATGATAGTAGATAGAAAGACAAGCAAAAATTCAAAAAATTGAATCTAGAAAATCTAGCATATGTAGAAGTCAGATTGAAGTTAAATTTTACAAAACCATAAGTATGCTATTATATATTTTTAGCTTTTCATCACTATCAATTAATAATAGATGCAAAGGTTATAATATCGTCGGAAAAATTAAAAAAATAGAATTCTTTCTGTCCTCACAAAAGTTGTTGCATTTGGTCTGAAACACGTAAATCCGAATTGTGTGTGTGTGTGCGTGTGTGTATGTGTGTGTGTTAATACAATAACTCGCGTAAATCTAAAAATGTTTGAGCACATTGGGAACTGGGGGCTCCTACTAACCGAACACTTCCAGAATTCTCGAGTTCTAGTAATCGGAATGAGCTAAAATTTGGAATATAAGCTTATGCCAAGTGCCCAAGAACAGTTCCTATGATAAATTTGGGATAATATTATCCATTCCTGGTGCTTCCAATTACCAGACTTTCCTGGATAACTCTGTAAATACTTTTTCAATCCTCTTTAAAATTTGCACATATCATCTTTGTCAAAGTCTAAATCCAGTACTTATCACAGAATTTACAATAAATATGATGAATAGCTACATAATCCACTTTGTGGCTTCCTACGTTTTAAATTTAGTATCTTGCTCAAGACTGTCCATTTGTAAATTGATTTGCCAACTTATATAGATCTTGAGGGCAGCTCATATTTCTGACATTAGCATTTACCCATATTCTAATTTTGTGACTGTCAAAAGTGTTTCATTAGCTTGAGTTGAGTCAGTGTTCACCAAAAACTAGGTGCATCCTCAAAAACAATATTTATCCATGCAGGCTACTAGAGTCATCCCTAACTGCACCGGACTCTTGCATTTGTTTCCAAAGAAGGTATCAACCAGCAGGATTTGAAGCCAATAGTCTCCTAGAATACCTAGAACATCAACCCGATCCATTCGGAGTAAGCCACCAGCATCCCTCCTTTTCTCTCGCTTCTATTGCCGCATCTTCCACCATTCCACTGCTGACCATTTGCATTCCCGATGATTGATTTTGCTTATCGCCCAGTGTCTATAGATCATCCATCAAACAGACTTTCAGCTACGGAATCCCTCGACTCAATTGCGGTTCACCGTACCCTTTCGAGCAATTTTATATATTTAAGAGCTTAATAATAATGGAACATCAAAAATTTTGGGCAGCCGAACCTAACTTAGGCACAATTTGACCTGAATATTTTCTTTAATTGTTTATGGGCACACCAAAATTGTACACAACAAATTTTGCACAATTTATGTATCATGCAAACCTAATGTAGCAACTTCTATAGAAATCAATAATTTACTATAAAATTGAAAAACATAAATTATTTTTCTCAGAAATTATAAATGAGTGCAAGAAGTCATTCAAAAGCTTCTTTTTTCTACCAGTTCTAGCAAATCTCTTCAAAGCTTGTGATTTTTGAAATGAATCAGGTAAAATATTAGGTAATCAAAATGATACTATTATTCTGGAAGTGCATAAAACATAAAGGTCGAAATCCAGACGAATAGGGTATAGAACACAAGTCAGAGTATATAGAGTCATTTATGCAAGGCATAAAATTTCAAACCACTTTTGCCATTCCGATTGAGGTATCTCCAAAACAAGTATTTTGAACGCATCCACCGCTTCTTTGTTCGTCGTAAATCGCTGTCTAAATTTTTTTTTGATATGCAAGAATGAAAAGAAGTCAATGAGTTCCAAGTCAAGGTTGTACGCCAGATGACCCATTAATTCGATGTTTTGACCGGTCAAAAATTCCTTTTTTTTAGCCGATGAGTGAGAGTTCGCATTGCCATCATGGAGATTGATTCATCTCTTGTTTGTTTTCAAAATTTCTCTGAAAATTTCTGGCAAATAAATGGTTATTCAGAATTGACCGTTCTAAGTTCCATTAACGCCAATCGACACGCGCGTTTTTCAAATTATGGGGGATCTAACGCGAAAAAACATTTTTTTAAGGTCAAATGATCATGCAATATCTAATTGATGCTTATCATACTAATGCCCAAGGATGCTCCAATCTCACGATATGTCAACGATCTTGCATTATCAGTTCGCTTACAGCATCGATGTTTTGCGGCACAACAGCTGATTTTGGCGACCTTCACGAAATACGTCCTGGAGCGAACGCTGGCCACGATTTAATTTGTTGTACTACTTTTTCAGAGTGCTGTAGAATAATCCAAGTCGAAAGTTGTGCCAAATAATGTCACAAAATTTTGAAGAGTTAATTCCATTTTTTGTCCGATATAAATTTTTTAAGTCACAAAAAAGCAATCAAATAGTGATTAAAAAAAGATCTGAGTACTTTTATAATAGAAAATGTGAAACTTTTCAATGGAAATGTCGGATTGCAGCTGGCAACACTTAGTGTGGCCAAGGCCAGAAATATAAGTGCGGGTCAGAGTCTATTAATTCGAATGTCCTCGTAAATGCTTCTGCTCCACGTCGTCCATCGCTCCAGCTTTTTTATGTTTTCGCTCCTTTCATGCAAAGTGTCATCAAAATCGGCTGAGGTTTACACGATTTATTCTTGACTCACACCGTTACATAATAACATAGTAACTATCATTTTTTAACAACGGTCAATTCATGTTCAAGGATACCTGAAACGTGCCCAAAATGCATTTTGGCAAGTTTTTGGTTTTAAGAACTCTCTGATACATTTCTTCCATTGCATAGGGGTTGGTAATAAAGAAATTTAAAAATAGGGTTCCTTTAGAAGAGAGTATGTAATACTTTTATATGAAATTCGCAAAGACGTATAAATTTGATGGTGTTCCATATTTTATAAATCAAAACAAAGAATTCTACTAATAAATAAACAGGGTTTCCTCCAAAATCGTGATGAGATTAAATTTAAAGCTGCTACAAAATGAGTTCACAAATCATTCATTGATGCGTTCTAGATTTGTATTTATTTATTTATCTGCATGTCAAACATATTATTCTAACAATTAACTGCAAATGAAACCATTAAAATAAATGCAGAATTAATTTTTTTTTAAAGTTATCGATATATATTTTTGTATACAAATATTGGAAGTATTACGTCGTAAATTGGCCAGCATCCAACATTGGAACATGAAAATATATTTTTCTCTTCCGATGTTATATCGGAGTTTAAAGAACAAGCAAGAAATAAGTAGGAAAGTTTTTTATGCTCTTTTCTTACTCCATTTTTTCCAAAACATACTTAAAATATGATGAAAATTGAGATAGTTTCATAATTGTGATATAAACTTTATGAAAATGCATTTTTATTGGGTACTTGTTTTCAATCGTGAAACTGTACGAATCAGCTATTTATTGGATGTTTTTATGAGAAATGTTCTTTGATGTTCAATTTATTGATAAAATAATCTTACCTGGGATATACTCTTGGGTGACCTATCATAACATAACGATTTATGGTTATTGCTAAGACGGTAAACAATGATACAGCAAGTAGTCCATAGCGCAGCAGTGGAAATAATTCACATAATAATTTACCGTGGATCCACGATCTGTTCCAAAATGTGCTGGCAGCCAGAGGTAGATTAAAGCAGCAGAATAATAAGTCGGATAACGATAAATTTATGATAAAAACTGCGGTTGCATTTCGTACCTAAAATGCAAAAGAAAATATTATGAGCATGCAAGTTGTCTTTTAACTTTTTTTGAAAATAAGAAGTCGCCTATAAATAATACATTTTTAATGATGGTTTGAGAACCTTAAATTCTCACGTCTAAAGACTATGGAGAAAATCAATGTTGGAAATGAACTATAGGTCTAATTTTTTCACCAAATCATGGTAGATCATGGTTCAAAACTGTAGTACCAATCTAAACATAATTGAAATTTCAAGTCGTAATAGGCGAAGCACCAAATTTGTGGTTACAACTTTGTAGAGCCTTGGCAACTCATTAGACCACAACTTTGCTATTACTTTAAGTGTGATTTTAGTGCTTTGGAAGGTGTCCTACAATTTGGCGCCAACACTAGACGTTTATTTATTTTCCAACATAATTATCTTCGACAAAAAACCATCCACGAACAAGAATTTTTTAGTCCGACACAAAAATTATGAATTTTTATGTGTAAGCTTGTAGGAAGGTGGAATGTGACGCCAAAATCAAATTTATTATTTTTGTAGTTTTTTGCACCCAAAACCAAACATATTACCCCTTATGTCAGATTTTCAAGAAAATATTTGGAGGCTGGAGAAGCAAAAAAGTTGAAAACCTTAATTTTTTTAAATCTATTTTCCAAAATGATATATTTGGCTAAAACTTTACAAAAGTTATTTTTTAGATGAGCGCGTCATATGAGACCTTAACATCTCCTATAGTCATCCCTAGCCTGAGATAGTATAGAGGGATGCACTTGTTGTTGTTGGAATGCAGATGTTTTTGACATGTTTGACCATTTTTTAAAAATACTTAGAATTTTTTAATTATTTTTCT
>JXPH01042982.1:2888-13602 GCA_001014845.1 Mochlonyx cinctipes | reverse complement strand
AAAAATTCCTTAAAGTGTTCACCATTAGTATGTTTACCCTATATTATATTTTTCATTAATTCAATTTCATTATAGAAATCAAAAAAATCATCATCCGTGCTCTTTGCATTTAATTTGATTTGTTTGGAGAAAATATTTTATTTCGGTTTCACTCGGTTTGGATTTATGTATAGGATAAAGGAGAATGAAATAAATAAGAATAATCCCACCCACCCTCACTCTCTCACAAAATTATTTCTATTTTTCTTCTCGCTTAGCTTACATATTTCATATTTTACATTCATTTGAAGGAGGGCCTAATTATTATGCATATTTATTCGAAAAATATACAGAAAAATGCTGATTTTCTTATTAATAGATAGATAGATAGATATTCATTTCCATGGCTATCACGATGCATTGATGCCTTTTAATTCGTCGGTCACGTGTGACTTCGAATTAATGGAGTTTCACCGAGTTTCACTCATATTGCCAAAATACTTCAACAAATGCGTTCCCAGAAAATTTAAAAACCAAAATACGGGTATATTCTCGTTAATTTGAAGTTGGGATATAGGATATAGTATAGGATGAATTCCAAATATTGGCTGTTTTACCCTACCTATTGGGCTAAAAAAAATGAAAGGGTATGCCTAAGCCATGGACACGTGGACACTGCATTTCAGCCTTGATTTCAGTAAATTTCAAATAATGTCGATACGATACCATGCATCGATATTTTTACGTATCGAATATTTTTGCGTATCGAACCGATATGTATGATATTGATTGATATATTAATCACATTACTTTCTTCTGTGTCCCGCAGTTGAGTTTACATCTACAGACACTTCAGAAAGAGATTTTTTCTTAATCATACCTTATCTACTACTTACAGACAAATTTTAAAAATTCTACCTTTCTTTTTCTGAAGTTCGGTTAGAGTTCCTCATAAAAATTTGAAGGCAGCATCGAATTTGCTATCAAAATTGTAGTTACAAACTCTTCATAAATATCTGTGCAGTAATAATCTAAATGCTATGAACTTGAAGTCAAAAAAAATTTAAAGCTGCAACAAAAGAGAGTGAATATTAACATTCATCGATTTGTAAGTTGTTGAAAGAATTTTCGTCTGTCCTCGTAATTTTTTTACCACACTTTTTTATTAATTTATTTTCAACATACATACAAAATCTTTGTACGTACGTAAAAGTAATCAAGATTCTGTACACGAAAATAAATTGCTTGTATTTTAAAAACATTATTTGCATTTGTAACACAAATTTCAATAATTTTTAAATTGCAGAGGACATAAAATTAGAACTTAAAGACGCTGGTCAGAATGAGGAAAATGGAGAAACTGTCCCATCGGCCGCTCTTCCGCTCCCGAAAAACGATTCGTCCAACATTATTAATGCAGAAAAATATTTTCTGCCCTTTGAACTCGCGTGTCAAAGTAAAACACCGCGAATTGTTGTGACAGCTTTGGACTGTCTCCAAAAACTAATCGCCTATGGCCATTTGACCGGAAGCATTCCAGACTCATCGAATCCTGGAAAGTTTTTGATCGATCGTATTGTGACAACAATATGCAATTGCTTTATGGGACCCCAAACAGACGAAGGAGTTCAGCTCCAAATCATCAAGGCACTTTTGACCGTCGTCACTTCGCAGCATGTCGAAGTTCACGAGGGCACTGTCCTGCAGGTGATTTTAATCAATCAAACTAAAATTAATCAATTTTAATGCTATTTCAATTGCAGGGGGTTCGAACATGTTACGATATTTATTTATCAAGCAAAAATCTGATCAATCAAACAACAGCTAGAGCAACCTTAACACAAATGTTGAATGTTATCTTTACAAGAATGGAAAGTCAGGCGTACGAGGCTACTACCCCAGCGCCCGTCACTAGTCCTGTTGTTGAAGAAAAGTCTCCAGAATACGAAATGGTGCGTTCAATTGTCGACGAACTTGTTGATAATGTGATTGCTACGGCCGAAGAAACTGTTAAAGCTAACAGTGATGGGATTGGGGGGGGGGAACCAGATTCCCATAGTATCGGTGGCATTTCTAATGGTGCAGACAATTTATCAATGGCTCGTG
Source organism: Mochlonyx cinctipes (assembly GCA_001014845.1). Taxonomy (NCBI): domain Eukaryota; kingdom Metazoa; phylum Arthropoda; class Insecta; order Diptera; family Chaoboridae; genus Mochlonyx; species Mochlonyx cinctipes. The sequence continues at coordinate 11,517 of JXPH01042982.1, read as the reverse complement.
TTCCCTCACAAGAAAGTATGGAAGTGACAAGTGAGAATGACAGCATTGTAACCGCCAAATTCACCCACATTCTCCAAAAGGATGCGTTTCTTGTATTTAGAGCGCTCTGTAAATTGTCGATGAAACCGCTGCCAGACGGACACCCGGACCCGAAATCGCACGAATTGAGATCAAAGATACTTTCGCTACACCTATTACTCTCAATTCTGCAGAACGCCGGCCCTGTTTTTCGTTCTAACGAAATGTTTATCATGGCCATCAAGCAATATCTGTGTGTGGCACTTTCGAAAAACGGGGTCAGTTCGGTTCCCGAGGTCTTTGAGTTGTCGCTCTCAATTTTCGTCGCTTTACTTTCGAATTTCAAGATCCATTTGAAAAAACAGATTGAAGTGTTCTTCAAGGAGATCTTTCTAAACATTTTGGAAGCAACGAGCTCATCATTCGAGCATAAATGGATGGTGATACAGGCGTTGACGAGGATTTGTGCGGACGCTCAGAGTGTTGTAGACATTTACGTGAATTACGATTGCGATTTTTCAGCTGCAAATTTATTTGAGCGCCTGGTCAACGATTTGTCTAAAATAGCGCAGGGAAGACAGGCTCTGGAGTTGGGGGCAACTTTGAATCAAGAAAAGTCGATGAGAATCCGCGGGCTGGAGTGTTTGGTTTCTATTTTGAAGTGTATGGTGGAGTGGAGCAAAGATTTGTATGTTAATCCAAATTCGCAAACGTCGCTGACAGATCCGCCAGCTAGTTTGCGGAAATCGATGCACGAGGATAGTGTAGAACCCCTAAAATCGCACGGGGGATCAACAATCAGCATTAATTCCGTTGGAAGTACCAATACCTCTGGAGGAAATCGAGAAGTGCTTGATCTTCCCGAAGAACTTGAGGAAAGGAAGCAGCGGAAGGAGGTTATGGAAACAGGAATTGACATGTTTAATCGTAAACCGAAGAAGGGCGTTCAATTTTTGCAGGAACGGGGGCTTTTAGGTGCATCTGTTGAAGACGTGGCCAAATGGCTACACGAAGATGATCGTCTCGATAAAACTATAATCGGGGACTATTTGGGGGAGAATGATGATCATAGTAAGGCTGTAATGTGCGCGTATATCGACGCAAAAAGCTATTCTGACCTTGACATTGTCGCCGCTCTTCGCTACTTTCTAGAAGGCTTCAGATTGCCGGGAGAAGCGCAAAAAATTGATCGTCTAATGGAGAAATTCGCAAGCAGATATTGTGAATGTAATCCCAATAACACACTATTCGCCAGCGCCGACACTGTTTACGTCCTTGCGTTCTCCGTGATTATGCTGACAACCGATCTACATTCCCCTCAAGTCAAGAACAAAATGACGAAAGAGCAGTACATTAAAATGAATCGAGGAATAAGCGATAATAAGGATTTACCGGAGGAGTATCTCTCGCAAATCTACGATGAAATTGCAGGCCATGAGATCAAGATGAAGAACACAGTCGCAAATAAGCCTGGAAAGCAGATTATCGTGAACGAAAAGAAGAGAAAGTTGTTGTGGAATATGGAAATGGAAGCGATTTCTTCGACCGCGAAAAACCTGATGGAGTCTGTTTCACACGTTAAAACTTCGTTTACGTCAGCAAAACATTTAGAACATGTCCGGCCAATGTTTAAAATGGCGTGGACGTCGTTTTTGGCCGCATTTTCTGTGGGGCTACAGGATTGTGATGATCAGGAGATTGCGACGCTGTGTCTGGACGGAATTAGGTGTGCCATTAGGATCGCCTGCATTTTTCATATGAGTTTGGAACGCGATGCTTACGTACAGGCGCTCGCGAGGTTCACTTTGCTGACCGCAAACTCTCCGATAAACGAGATGAAGGCGAAAAATATTGACACGATAAAGACATTGATTATGGTGGCCCACACGGATGGTAATTATTTAGGAACGAGCTGGTTAGACATTGTGAAATGTATCTCCCATCTAGAGCTGGCTCAATTGATTGGAACAGGAGTAAGACCCCAATTCCTATCCGGTCCAGCTACGCATCGTGATGCTTTAGATCCTTCGGCGAAGGAACATATTGGAGAAACGAGTTCGCAGAGTATTGTTGTGGCCGTCGATCGTATTTTCACCGGTTCAATTCGTTTGGATGGTGATGCAATTGTTGATTTTGTAAAAGCGCTTTGTCAAGTCTCGTTAGACGAACTAATGAGAGCGCAGCCGAGAATGTTTTCACTTCAGAAAATTGTTGAAATTTCTTACTACAACATGGGGAGAATTAGGCTACAATGGTCCCGAATCTGGCACGTTCTCGGAGACCATTTCAATACAGTTGGATGCAACACAAATGAAGAAATCGCCTTTTTTGCTTTGGATTCGCTGCGTCAACTTTCAATGAAGTTTATTGAGAAGGGCGAGTTTGCAAATTTCAGATTCCAGAAGGACTTTTTGCGCCCCTTTGAGCATATTATGAAGAAAAATAACAGTCCTGCTATACGTGACATGGTTGTAAGGTGTGTAGCTCAAATGGTGAATTCCCAAGCGCACAACATAAAATCCGGTTGGAAAAATATTTTCTCCATTTTTCATTTGGCCGCAGGGGATCACGATGAGGCGATTGTTGAGCTTGCATTTTTAACGACCGGAAAAATTATAACGGATTTGTACCAGAGCCAGTTCCACATTATGATCGATTCGTTTCAGGATGCTGTAAAATGTCTGTCAGAGTTTGCTTGTAATGCAAAGTTTCCCGATACAAGTATGGAAGCAATTAGACTTGTTCGAACATGTGCAATTTGCGTAAATGACGCCCCAAATCTGTTTGCGGAGCATGCAGGTATGGAGAATGACATTTCTGTTTCGGAAGAGGATCGTGTTTGGGTTCGAGGATGGTTCCCAATGCTATTTTCCCTCTCCTGCGTCGTAAATCGGTGCAAACTGGACGTAAGAACGCGAGGATTGACCGTACTCTTTGAAATTGTAAAGACGCATGGGGACTCGTTCAAGCCAAACTGGTGGCGCGACTTATTCAACATTCTGTTTCGCATATTTGATAATATGAAACTACCTGAACACCAGACTGAAAAGGCGGAATGGATGACGACAACATGTAATCACGCTCTGTACGCCATCATCGACGTATTTACACAGTATTTTGACATTTTAGGCCCCCTACTGCTAAAAGACTTGTATTGTCAGTTGCATTGGTGTGTCCAACAAAATAACGAGCAACTCGCCCGTTCTGGAACAAATTGTTTGGAGAATCTAGTGATTTCAAACGGCCTCAAATTCAATGAAGAGACATGGGACAAAACGTGTAAATGTATGCTGGACATATTCAACAGCACGCTGCCAAACGAGCTGCTGACCTGGAAACCAGACTCCAATCATCCACACCTGCCCCACCACCGAATCGAGAATGGCGAAATTCCGCGGCACGGGATTTTGAAGCGCAGCAATTCGCAGCATTCGGTACACAGTGTGAATTTAGATACGTACGACGGTAGTAAAACGGACATAACAAACCACACAATCTCCCTATTCTCAAACCTATTGATTAAATGTGTTGTGCAATTAGAGCTCATTCAAACAATAGACAATATTGTCTTTTTCCCCGCCACCTCTCGCAAAGAAGACGCGGAAACATTAGCGCTGGCCACAGCTGAACTGGCAAGCAATAACGCCGTCATCCACCCACAATCTGAAGAGTGTCAACGTGAGGAGCAGGGAATGTACAGCTACTTGAACACCCCGCATCTCATACAGTTAACCGAATGCCTAATTCAAAGCCATAGATTCGCCAAAAACTTCAATTCGAACAATGAGCAGCGAAACATTTTGTGGAAAGCAGGCTTCAAAGGTTCTGTGAAGCCGAATTTGTTGAAGCAGGAGACACAGTCTTTGGCTTGCGTGTTGCGGATTCTGTTTAAAATGTACAGCGACGATAATCGGCGGAGAGATTGGCAGGATATTGAGAACAGATTGATTGGTGTTTGTAAAGAGGCGCTCGACTATTTCCTGTCGTTACAGAGTGAGGCGCATCGCGATGCGTGGACGTCTTTGTTGTTACTCGTTATGACTAGATTGTTGAAAATGCCTGATCAAAGGGTAAGTTATTGAGTTTCTCCCGAAATTTAATATTTTTTTATAAATCAAACATTCGCACGTCAAAATTTTGCATTGAATTCAAGAAAAAAATTGTTTGAAGATGAAAAAATAGCAAAATTGGGCCAAAATAATTAAAAACGCTTCCACAAACATTCCCAAAATAACTCCAAAAATATAATTTATATAGGGTAAAAAATCCATTGGTTGACAGTCGTCGAAATTACACTAAAAATCTAACAAATAAAAAAAAATCTTTGGATATATCTAATATCAATTTCATGAAACGTTTTCCATCGAGTTTCACAAAGTTTCTTGGATTTTGACGATTGTCAACTATAGGACAGCTAAATGAAAAACGTTCAACTATTGAGTTTTTTACCCTACGAACAGTTTTCATCGAATTTTAATAATGCTGTGTGTTAAAAATTTCAAGCAAATTTAATATTTTTTTTTTCAAAAATTCAAAGCATTTATCCTTGAAAAGACTGAACTTGTCTTCACACCACAATGTGTGGCCGCATTATACATTGGTGGGAAAAATGTTACAAACAAAAAATGATTTTTGTAATTTTTTTTTGCCAACAAAAACAATACTAATACAATGTGACAGCGTGCGATGTTAGTGTCATATTTTGAAAGCTGCTGAAATTGCCCCCTTCATACTGAAAATGGAAAAATATTGCATTTCTAAGATCATCAATCGACGTAACATAACGGGGGACGGTCGTTCGGTCGAATGCCATAGTCGCTCAGTCGAATGCCGTGGGTCGAATGCGAGGTCGAATGCCATAGTCGGTCGGATTTAAATAATTTCACAAGAAATTTCCCACATAACTATCGCCTTTATAGATGAAAAGGTTATAATATCCTCGAAAAAATTCTATCCGTCCTCACAAAAGTTGTTCCATTTGGTCTTAAACACGTGCGCGTGAATCCGAAATTTTTTTGATGTGTCTGTATATGTGTGGGGACAATAATTAATGAAAACCTACATAATTCACTTTGTTTTTTCTAACCATTTCTTATAATTTTGAATAACTTCCCAAGAAGTTTTCTTTTTTTGTAATAAGTTCTATAAAACGGGTTTCGACCGAACGAATTTTTGACTGAACATTTCGACCGAACGGGTTTCGACTGAACGAATTTCAACCGAACGTACTTCGACTGTATGTAATTCGACCAAACGACGTATTTTACAATAATAATAATAACTCCTATAGGTACCCTATTGGGACCAGGCGAGTCCTCATATTTCAGAGAGCTTTCTAAGTATTTAGTGGACCTACAGCTTATAGTGGAATCCGAACCACNTGGATTCCGAACCACCACAACTTTAATGGTTATGCTAATGAGTTACTAGTTCATTGAGCCCATCAAGTCGAGTTCAGTTTTTATTGCAAGAAACCGACCGAAAGGCCTGCGAAAAAACGATTTTTGACCGAATGGCTTTCGACCACCCCCGTTCGGTCGAAAGCCATTCGGTCGAAAGTCGTTCGGTCGAAGGCGACTGGCTTTCGACCGAGTGAGCGTGGACCACGCTTGTAAAAATTTCTAATGGCTGTTGCCAGATTTATGCGGAATTTTAAATAAATGCAGAATTTTTCGTGCTAGTAAATACTCGTGATACATAAAAATAATAATTACAAATTAATTTCATTTCAGTTTGCCGCCCATATTTCAAGTTATTATGTTCTACTTTGTGATATAATGTGTTTTGACCTGAAACCAGAATTAAGAAGTGTCCTTAGGCGTGTTTTTCTAAGGATTAGTCCTGTATTTGGTATATCCAGTGCCACCACATAGTATAAACAGCAGTTATTAATCATTTGTAGGAGAAACAATTCAAGGTTTTAGTCATTTTTATCATTATTTTTAAAATAGGTATATATATCTCTGTTATAAATTTTATTTTCTTATACATTTTTTTTTTAAATTGTAAATTATGTGTAGAATGAGAGAATTCATTTTGTGGAGTAAAATGTGGTTAGTTTTTATTCACCAACAGAGAAAGAGGATAGGATCAAAGTAAACAAAACTTATATATTATTATATTTATACACACCACACACCATATTTACAATACAATAAGGTAACATATTATTAATAAAAATATCACTATCAAATTAGGCTGTAGTTATTCTAGATTTCCTTCAGAAAAAATAAAAAAAATGCAATACCTACCTAACAACAACAAAATTGTAATAGTTGAAGAGGCTGAAGCAAAAAACGGGAACGGGAAAATTCTCAGAATATGCTTTTAAAGCTCATAAGAATTCAAAATTTCTAGGTCGAGCTGAAAAATTCTTGTTTTAAAACCATGAAAGAAGGTATTGCAAATGAACTAGACGTCTAACTTTTGCACGAAATGGTAGATCATGGTTCAAAACCTTAACATCATTATTAGCCAATTGAAATTTGAACGCCTAATTTTTTTCATTTTCATTGGAATCGATCGCCCCCAGTTCTGGACTGCACAGTGGTTACTCCCCTTTGTCTTATAAAAATTGTTCCCGTGAAAAACTTATCTAAGGTAGAAATTTTGAAGGTACTATCCTTCATTAAGGTTGAGGGTAGCTGACCAAAGCCAGGACTGATGATGACGAAGTTTTTTATATAGAAAAGGATTTCTTTTTCGTTTAAAATTTTCTTTCACGCTAAGTGCAAGAATCCTACTATAAGAACAATTGAAAAAAACAAAATGCGTTTGAAATTGATGACTGTTTTTGGAGTGTCTTTAAAAACATATTCAAATGCTGCTAAGTTGGAAGACGTGTCATCAGAAAAATAAAGTTCTGGACTATACGTACTTTGAAATTTTGCCCTCACTTCTTTAATCAATGAATTAAAAATAAACTTGTATACAGATTTTGTCAACGATAAGCTGATGCATATTCCAAAGGAATGGAAGTAGTTTCCTCGATATGCTGTTCCTAAACTAGTAGCAGCATACCCACCCTCAATTAGTCTGGTCGAAGAATCTAGAAATAATACTCTGGACAAAGTAGTCTTTTTATGAAGGGTTTCTGAGGTTAAGATAACGACAAACTCATTTTTACTTTCTTCAAGTACATATTCGGAAATGTATACACCTTCAGTATTTTGTCCGCTATTCGAATCGCAAAATTCTTTCAAATCTTTCCATTCAATAATATTTTCTGTTCGTAATGATCGTAGTCGTTTTTCATATCAAATTTTTCACATATTTGGGTGTTTGACATGCCCAAATTATTTTGTTCCTTAATAGAACTTTTAAGAGAACTAGACATTTTCGTCTTCGATTTTTCAGATGTCGGGCGATCTTCATGATCGTGAAAGTTCGCGGTTTCAAAATAACGAATAGGATTGGTTTGAAGAACGCATATGACGATTTCGTTTTGCGCGTTTTTTCACGCTGTTACAATAAAAAGTTTTTGTTATAATCCCAGTTTTGTGCGATTTCTTGGAACCACCACTTCGCCACTGTTTTTGATCGCTTATGCAAAGTTCTGCATCTTGGAGCGAATAAAAATCAAGTTTCCTCAACCATATTAATTGAGTTTCATTTCGACTGTTTTATTGGGAGTTTCTACTATGTTTGGTAGTTGAAATGGCTCTATAACACTTTCGTCCTCATCCGTAAAGCCATGAAGATGACTTAATTCAAGAACGTCATTTACGCAAAATGAATAATTTATGTCTGCGTGCTTCACCTTCTCCCTCTTCTGTCGACACTACCTGCTGCGCACCATTTTCATGTTGCTCCTCCTCTTTTACTGCTTCTTCAATATCCTCAACTTTTTGCTTTCCGATTTGTTTCTCCAAACTTCTTGCCGTATTATAGAGCAACTCTTCAAATTAAACTGCATCTAATTCTGTTCGATTAATTGTATCGTTTTCATCTTTCTGAATAATTTCGCTACTAACACATGCAGCTTTGCCAATGATTGGAGTAAAGCTGGCCATGGCTTCTTTATCTCCTTCTGTCATCCGTCTTCTTCCTCTTTATCAGCTCCATAGATTTTTTCGAAGCTTTCTTCTTCAGTGTCTTTAGAAAAAAGTTCTTCTGCATCTACATCTGAAACATTGAATTCGTTTTTTTCTAAGACTCTACTGCTTGTGACTGCAACCACGCTTGCCTCGCATTCTGCTCTATGTACAATGTACCGCTCCATCTTCTTTTTCTTTAAAAGCTAGATAGTTTACTCTAAAACTTGCTTTACGAAACACTAGTGCTCCGCGTCCTTTTCGTAAAATGGCCGCTTTTGATTTCTTCAGCGTAGTCTTTTTATCTTTTGCACTCTAGATGGTTTTTCTAACAGATTTCTATATACAGATATGAAAGTGGGGTTAAGAATAAGTTTCGTTATTGTAAATAAAAAAAAGGCAGACAAAAATTATACCCAATCACTATCAATATACCCAATGTATATCAAATCCAAAGGTAAGATTAGTTTGCAATGTTCTCTTTCACTCCTTTGAGAAAGAGAAAGATAGAAAAACTATCTCACCTTCGGATTGATTTTTTTAGTGATTTCAAATTGGAATTTAGAAAAAAATCTAAT
>JXPH01042968.1:0-10106 GCA_001014845.1 Mochlonyx cinctipes | reverse complement strand
AGTCTCTTGAAATCTTATGCTTTTTGAGTTCTGGAAGTTCATGGTTAGTGAATCAATAAAATATCACCAAGTTTTCAACCGCTTATAGCGGCCCGATAAGTTGGCAGGGGAGAAAAGGGTTAATGGAAAAAGTTGTTCTTTTTGAATTTTTTCTGGCTATTGGGCTTCTAGCTCACGATTGTATTTTTGAAATTCATGAAAATACTGGTACTTTTGATCTTGTTACTATTACTTATGGGGGTGTGGGTTAAATTCTTTTTTTCATTTTCAGAATATTCTTGGACAGGTGCTGTCACTGACCGTTAATTTCTAGTATTCGTCATTGCGTTGAAGAAAAAAGAAAACGTCGAGTTTTGAACCGAATAAAGTGTATTTGTTTTCATTACTTCAATATGAAGAAAAGTGCTGCCGAAAATAATCGTATTTAACAGGAAATTTATGGTGACCATGCAATAGCAGAGCAAACGGGTCGGAAGTGGTTTGAACGGTTTAAAAGTGGTAATTTTGACTTGGAAAACAAAGATCGACCCGGATAGCCAAAACAGTTTGAGGACACTGATTCAGAGGCATTACACGATGAAGAATCATATTAAACGCTAGAAGAACTTACACAATCATTGTGGGTTGATGACTAAACTATTGTCAAACGTTTACATAACTTATAGGAATGATTCAAAAGCAAGGAAATTGGGTGCAATAGCAATTGAAACCAAGAGATATCGAGCGTCGTTTTTTCACGTGTGAACAACTACTGTAACGGCACAAGGGTTCTTTGCGCTGTATAGTAACTGGCGATGAAAAGTGGATCCACTACGATAACCCAAAGCGTTATAAATCATTAGTCAAGCCCGCACAACCATCAACATCAAAAGGCAAAGCNCAATATTCATGGCTCCAAGCTTATGCTCTGCTTGGTGGGACCAGCTGGGTGTAGTGTATTATGAGCTGCTCCAACCTAATGAATCAACCACAGGAGCTCGCTTCAGAACACAATTAATGCGTTACGTGCACTGAAGAAAAACGGCCGCAATATGCCGAAAGACATGGCAAAGTTATTTTGCAGCACGACAATGCTCGGCATCATGTTGCTCAGTCTTTGAAACCCCATTTGGAAACACTCAAATGGGGAATCCTACCCCACCCGCTGTATAGCACAGACATTGCTCCATCCGACTACTATCTTTGTCGATCGATAACGCATGGCCTGGCTGAGCAGCACTTCACTTCACACGACCAATGCAAAAATTGTATTGATTCATGGATCGCCTCAAAAGACGAGTCCTTCTTTCACCGCGGAATCCGTATGCTGCCAAAAAGATGGGAAAAAGTAGTGGTTAGTGATGGACAATTAAACGTATTATCAGCTGTTCACAGTAAAATTTAAATTTTTTGGGAAAAACGCTATGAATTAGTTCACAACCCCAATAGTTTGTGCAATTAAGCTTAAAATTATTTACATTCAATCGTATTCGTTAGTATGCCTGTAAGAATCCTCGAGGAAACCGTGAGGATAGTCTTACGTCTTATTTTACTGCAGGGAAAAAATATCAAATTAAGAAAATAAACCAGCAATTGAAAAAACTTTAGCTCACGTTGGGCGCCACAGGGTTTATAAGAATTTCACAACTGTTTATTCATCTCTTTACTTAAACATTAAAATTTGAATATCTCTCATGTCTGCAAAACAGAAGGAAACGATGCTTTTGATTGAAAAAAAAACTTCCATAAATACTCCTTCCCATAGGTATTCTGGAAATTTTCATTTAAAATAGTTTCCATCACAACAGCACGCATTTAAAAATCGACGTACCTCCTTATTTATATTTTTTCACAATTAAATCTGTCAAAAGAAACTTTTAAGTAGAAGTGCGAACCATTATAGTACATTTCTATTCAGCTACGATACGCCACAAACATATTAAACATTCAAGAGCAGAATATCAAATGATTAAAAGTTCTTTTCATCGTCAAAATTAATTATTCACCATGAAAACCATAGTCGGATTGTTGCTCACTTCACCCTTAAAACTTATATGGTTTCTGCACTCAGAATAGGAGTTTTTTCTATGTTTAGTACTCTTGAGAAATATTGTGATCGTTATAACATGGAAAATATGGTTTTATCGCTGTGCCATTTATGCAATGTCCTTAAAATGTTTTCTTCCATTTTACGAGGATTAAATTGTATACTTTTACGTTATTTTATGTATATTATTATTATTTTATTGTTAAGTGTTTATTTTTCTTTTATCAAAATTTATTTATTTTTATTTTTAATGTTTGTGCAAATCTTTGTAGACAACACCATTAATTTCCTGTTTTGGGTTGCAGAATTATAATTGAACATCTTGTTTCACATAAATTTCAGTAATATGCTAGGGTAGCGTGAGCGAATGAATTGGATTGGAGCCAAGCGTTTGACCTACGCACATTACAGAGAATGATAATTATAATATAATAAGACTTATAGGTACCCTATTGGGACCATGCGAGTCCTCATATTTCAGAGAACTGTCTTGGTATTTAGAGGCCCTACAGCTTATAGTGAATTCCGAACCACCACAACGTTAATAGTTACGCTAATGAGTTACCAGCTCATTGAGCTCATCAAGTCATGTTCAGTTTTTATTGCAAGGAAACTAACTTACGGGGGGGGTCAGGAGGCTTGATGGGTTAAGGCGTGGATTTTTCTACGCATGACGTCATCAACACATTTGACGACCTGGGTTCAAATCCCGGCGGAGCCATATCAACTTTAATTGAAACAGGGTTTTCAATATTGCGTGATAGGTCTGCTATATGACATCCCATTAATGACACCCCATAAAATGATTCTCGACCCAGTTATGGCTAGTCCCTAGGGCCTTTAGGTTTAAGATAAAAAAAAAATTATTAAAAAAACTAACTTACCTGACATATACACATATACCACTGCAATCATATGTTATATAACTGTAAATGCTTGTTGGTGTATGCATTTCACAGACTGACTGTACTGGGCTGAATTTTGTGCCTTTTTCAGTATGCTGCTTTTCCTTGAAGTTGATTATTATATTGTGAGCAGCAGGCGCTTGTTTTGACACCTGTTGTAAGCAAATTGGATGCGTCTTTGCAAAGTTATTCCTAAAAAGTCAATTAACAGCTAAACTAGTCACGTAATATAGTGCCTATATTCGCATAAATGGCTCATTTGTCTATTTATCATCTTTGAGTGAGCTTCCTCAACAGCCTTTAATTGACCTATAGTTACAGAATCATAATAAAATAAAAGTGTTTGTTTGGTGAAATGTAAAAAACCAGACCATGTGTGACCCATTTGAAAAGTATTCTCACACCTGGTCCAGACGTTATTTCCACAAAAAAAGGAATATTTTCTTCTACAATGATGTGTGTTAGTATTGTATTGCGGTTTTGATGTGCACTGTAACAGAGTACAGTAGTTAATGCAATCTTTTTGAAACTTTTTTCAACCTAATTCCAGGCCTCCTCCCCTAGTGAATGCACCATGTTTTAACTAAAATTAACTACTATTGTATTAGCATTTTTTCACTATAGATACAAAAAAAAGTTTATATATTCAGTAAAAAAAATTCCTCGGGAAAGTTGCTCCAATCTGCAATTTGAAAAAACCAAAAAGAAATTTCTGTGTGTGTCGGTCTGTCGTCAGTCGTCAGTCGTCGTCTATCTGTGTCCTCGATAACTGACGTAATTCTCAACCAAATTGGCTGAAATTCTGTGTGGCGGCTTTTCTCAACAAAAGTAAGGACGAGTTCGTTAATGGGGCAAATTGGGTCATGGGGTCTGGGGGGAAATTTTGAGTTCTACTTATCGGAATGAGCTCAAATTAGGAACATAATCTTGTGGTAAGTACCCAAAAACTGAACTAAAAAAATTTGACCCTATGACATCGGGACCTGTGAGCTACTACGTACCAGGAACTTCCAGAATTCTTGACTTCTAGATGTAACACTTAAAAACAGGAGTCTTAATTATATTTCAGTAATAAAGGTATATTAAAAAAAATTGTACAGTAGTGCCGGTATTTACCACCGGTAGGAGCGGAAAAAACAAAACAATATACACAAATATTCAATCGTCTTTTTCTCAACATGGTAAAAATGCAATCGGGTGTGTGTGTCTGTTAGCACGATAACTTGAGTAATTCTCAACTGATTTAGCAGAAATTTTGTGTGTATGTGTTTGTTCATGGGTCAAATTGGGCCACGGGGTCTGGGGGCCTTCATACAAAGTCACCAGTAGTTTTTAGAAATCTCGTGTTGTAATGATCGGAATAACCTGAAATTTGGAACACACTCATGTGATAAGTATTCAAGAACAGTTTGAATGGACATTGGGATCTGAGGGTTCCTATGTTCCACAAACTTCAAGAATTCTTGCGTTGTAGTAATAGGAATGAGCTCAAATTTGGAATATAAGCTTTTGGTAAGAATAGCTTTTCAAATATTTTGATCCTGGGACAACGGGGTATCAAAAGGCTTGTATGTGTCAGTAACTTCCAGAATTCCTAAGTTTTAGTGATCAAAATGAACTCAAATTCAGAATATAAGCTACTGTTTTCATGCCAAATTTGCTTCCAATTACCAGACATTTTTGGAAAACTCTGTGCTATTGGTAGAGTTTGTTTTTGCCATAAAAAGGATTTAATATTAAAAACTCATGCATATTTTTTAATAAATAAATACAAATGCAATGCAACTCAATATTAATTTGATATATGATTACATAACTTATAGCCGCACAAATCGTCTGTTCAAATGACGTAAAAGTTTGCTCGTTCTTCATCAAAAGCATGTATGACGGATAATGATAGAAAATTATGCACGTTTCACTTACTAAAGAATTAAAAACTTTGATGGTAAATGAAGCTTTAGAAAGTCATCTCATCTTCACTGCCATCTCCTAGGGGAAAAATCATAATTAATATTTATCAGCATCACGGACCACTACCAGGCACGCATAGAACTTATAGACGCAATAGTTACCCTCGTAAATAATATCGGAAAAATTTCATTAACTTTACTGTTTTCCCATCCACAATATCGGTATCATCATATTCCACATTATGATGATAATAAACATTGAATAACACAGCATAGTATGTTATCATCATGGTATAATTACCATTTCAATTATGAAACATAATCAGAAAACTGAAAAATGCATTTTGTTATTAAAAGGATTAAAATTGTTGTGAAATTATACCCAAAAAGTATAATTATAGAGTACAAATTGAATATGTATAATTGGATGAGTGGGTGGATATTGGATGTCCAGGTAACATTCTGCAGAAGAGCGGCCTCGCCACTCTAGTACGATTTAAGTGCGGTTAGATTTTTATCATAAGAACGACAGGGAAGGCAGAGTCATGCAAAGTTAGGGGCCTGGACAAAATCTTTACTAGGATATAGAAAACTATACGGAAAACCACAAAATGTTGAGTCTACCGCAAAAAATTGAGGGTAACATCACTAATTTTAGAAATTTCGAATTTGATGAATTTATTTATTGTTTTTGTCTACTACATAGGCTCCCATACAAATTTTTATGATTTTAATGAAAAAATCTAAATAAATTATGATGTAATCAATGAAATTGGGTGGAAATTTTGTCATACACAACTTAATCGATCAATTTTAAGTTCAGTGGACCAAAGTCTATTATGGTGTCCCATTCCCATACAATTGTGGGTAATTATAATTAAAAAACCAAAATAAGTTCTGATATAATTAACCAAAAGACCTGAAATTTTGGTCATGACCTTTAATATCTGTCTCAAGTCAACGTGTAAATTTTAAGACCAATCGGTTAAAGCCTACTATGAAGATGCGGGTGACTTCAATGTAAAATCGAAATAAATTCTGACGTAATCAAAATAGTTAAAAAGTTGGTCATTGTCGTAGTTATTGTCAACCTACCAATTTTGAGCACAATTGGCCAAAGCCTTCTATGGGCCAAATGAAAACAAGCCGAAGCAAAGACGGGAGGTGAGGCAAATAAAAGACACTTAACCAAAATGTACAAGCCGGAGCAAATGGTAGGAACGCCAGGCAACCAAAACTAATTTACGGTCCCGTTCAGCATCTCTGCTTCAGGATCTTCTTACACACGAAGAGGACACTCCAAAATTTCTTTATGCTCAAAAATGTTTCAATATGCTCTCAGTAGATGAAAAGGAAACAATAATCAAATCATGTTTCTAAACTACACCCGATAATATGTAACTCTTCATACTCAAAGTTAAAGTCTAAAGTATTATAATAGATCTGTTTCTTTAAATCAAAAATGTGTGTGCGCGTGAATAGTGAACAAATGAGGAAGTAGGAAGCATTAAATATATTGAAAGATCGTATCAAAACAATCTTTTGGATCCCTCCAAAATGTTTTGGGATCACCCCTGTTTGTAGATGTATTCTCCACCTCAATTGTACAAGCTCTACAAGCAAATGTACTACGGCCCACACTCTCTTAATCGAATGAGATTCTATGCTCCCCAAAGCATTCGTTTGCAGCTGGTGAAATCCTTGATTTTAACACTTTTTTTGTACTGGCACCTCCTTAAACACGTCCTTTTCCTTCTGACGTTGCTTCGAGAGAAAACACCAAAACTTCCCACATCAACGTCTGTCATTTTGTCCTCCACACCCTTTTGGACGATCCCTCTTTTGAGATCAATTCCGTACTACGCCATCTATCGGCATTAGCCGTAACATTATTGTACCCTATAGGTTTGTTGGGGTACTTACGATGTTAGGGGTATTTGGATGGGAATAAAGATTTGGGAGCAATATAGTTGGCCGATCGTTAGATCATGGTATGTTCTGTCAACTTAAATTAAATAACCCGGTTGGAGCACAGTCCACGGATGCAACCAGAACACTTGGTAATTACCCTCCAATTAAGACAATTGAGGCTTGGGCCAAAGTTGCCTTACAAGATGAGAAGCGTGATTAAAAAGCCTAAGATTATGAACATATCTCAGACATGCATTAAAAGCTAGCTAGCTAGCTCTACGAGTTGTACTTGAAGATATAATATCATAGGAAAAGGGTTTCTGATTTAAGAGCTAGCAGCAACCGCTAGTCAAAGAAACCTCCTGATCACTGTAGTACATTATGTTAACCTGCTAACTTTAATAAAGTTTTAAATCAATAATTCTTTTTTGCACTATGCAGTACTTTGAAAGGCCTTGGCTTATTTATACATTAAATAAAATACAAATATCCAGAAATTTGATTTTGAAGCTGGTACTTGAACAATCATACTGTCGGTGGTACTCTGCGGCAGTGAAACCTGGAAAAATCAGCCAGCACAGTTTTTGTCGTCAAGGTAGAACCAAAAATGATACCAATAACTAGAACAGGGGCCCTTACGGCAGGGGTTTTGCTTTGCCTAATATCTAGATCACTCTCACCCCTAAATATAAATAAAATCAATTCACCATTCAAAATGCTGCTCAACTGTTTGCATTACCAATTCTAATATTCACAACGAATATTGCAATTTGCAACAGTATCAGAATGACATGATTGTACCAACCACAAATAAACTTAACATAATTTTGGCTTTTCTTTCTTTCTCTATATCATCATACATTAAGATAAAAAAAGAAAGCTATGTATTCCATAAAGTTTAAAAATTTATGGTTCATCGGGAAATATTGCTCCAAATGGTCTGAAACGTAGAAAAACAAATCACTCTGGTGTCTCTTGTGTCTGTTTCTCAATTTTGAACCGATTTGGCTGTAATTTTGTGAGGGGGCTTTTCTCAACAAATGTTAGGGCGTATTCGTTAATGAGCTAAATCGCGCTACGTGGTCTAGGCGTCCGCAAACAAACCCATCAGAATTTTTCAAAAATCTTGTGTTCTAATGAGCTTAAATTTGGAACATAATTTTGTGGTAAGTATCCAAAAACAGCTCCTAAAAAAGTTTGACCCTAGGACATCGGAAATTGAGGGCTCCTAGGTAAACACCTTGTTTCGTCGGAATGAGCTCAAATTTGGAATATAACTTTTTTTGGACACTTGCCAGAAATAGTTTCTATGCTAAATTTGGGATAATATGATCCAGTCTTTGTGTTTTNTCCTAAAAAAGTTTGACCCTAGGACATCGGAAATTGAGGGCTCCTAGGTAAACACCTTGTTTCGTCGGAATGAGCTCAAATTTGGAATATAACTTTTTTTGGACACTTGCCAGAAATAGTTTCTATGCTAAATTTGGGATAATATGATCCAGTCTTTGTGTTTTCAATTACCAGACTTTCTTGATAACTCTGTAAATATTTTTCAGATGCTCTTCAAAATTTGCACATATTATCGTTGTCCTAATACGAAACCAGTCTTTAAATATACAATAAATATGAAAGAAAAACTACATAACTAACTTTGCAGTTTCCTACGTGTTTGAAACGTATGCTCTGCTTATTTCAGTTGAGAAGAAACGAATGTAACTTAATTCCCCTCCCACTTTAGATTTCAAAGAAAGGCATCATCAAAACACAAACTATCAGCTTCATCCTGAACACATGACTATGTGAAAATTGCTTTTTGTAAATTAAATTCACAATATATATGAAAATTGTCAGACTTTCGGCTTACCTGCCTTCAGAAGAGTTTCATACACATAAGTTAATTCAATACAGTAGCTACTACTCCTTTTGCAGTTGAAATATTATTGAGCCACACGCTGCCTGATCCTTGCTTTTGCCTTGCATCATATTTTGCATCTTTTGGTTTATCTTCTTCCTTTACATTTTCCTATGAAATAATCATTGTTCAGTATGTTTGTCTCTAGTTAAATAAACACAGAATAATGTTCGAATTGAATTTATATGCAGCCAGACTAAACTGCACTTCATAGCACTGCACAGGCACCAGGCACCCCACCCGTTCTCCATTTGTGCAAATGCACACACAATGTCTCACCAACTCTAACAAATTATACAATATTCAAAATAAAAATTATTTCCACAACAGATGCTGGCTCTTGAAAGCATAAATATAGTCATGATTTATGCATTATTGTTTCGAATATAGTTTTGGGTCTTCCAACTCCACAATTTCCAGGATATATAAAAGTATAAAAGTGAGTTTGTTGGTTTCAAAATTCTGTTTCCGATTAAAACTCTCGATTCAATTATTTTATTAAAATTTCATCAAACTATTCAGAATGTCATTAAAAGTTGAACGACAAAATTTATGAATTTCATAATCATAACTGATGCATTAAAATCTGTTTGTAAATGAAACCTTTCATATTTCAATTTCAACAAACAATGCTTAATTTAAGAATCCTAAATTAATTTTAAATTTTCTAGTTTTAGTTTACTATTTCAGGTCTGAATTAAATGATTAAGTATTGTTTGGGGTTTAATGTTCCAGTGGCCATTTTCAGTCATAACACGTTTTGGACCTCTAGCAATCATTTCCGACCAAAATTGGTTGGACGTCTGTTAGTCGGTTGGGCGATCCCACGATCCGTAGACACTTTTTTTGTCTCAAGAAAACTTCTAGACGGTTTGTCCGATCGAGCTGAAATATTGGAAGAAGTATTAATTTGATAAGGAATCGTGATCCATTTATATGAAAGCCCAATCCGGCAAAGGCTTCTGTGGGCTCCCATACAAAAGTTTGTCATCTTATCGATAAAAACGATATCAATCACACATTTATCACTTAAATCTTTTGAAATTTTGGCCAAGATCATTAATTGGTATCCATTTTATGCCTATTAATTTTTAGCCCAATCTGACAAAGGCTTCTGTGTGCTCCTATACATAATTGACAATTTTATACCAAAAATTATGAGTTTTTATAATAAAACAGAGTGACGTCATCAATAATCAGTACTTCCCCCCTAATGGCACCCCTGATTANACTGAAGTTAAAGTCATGAAGCCGTATCGGCCTGGTTATTTTAATACATGTGAATGGATACACCATAAAAGCTAATACTTTGATGATGTGGTAGACATATAGCCAAACCATCATTACATTGCTGTGTATTTAGAAATACAATGATGACTATGCAGCACTTGGTTTTCTACTTGGCTGCCGTCCGTAACATCCTCTTGCATATAACCTTCCTA
>JXPH01042961.1:0-10847 GCA_001014845.1 Mochlonyx cinctipes | reverse complement strand
TATTTTTTTATTTACAATAACGAAACTTTTTAATAANTGTTGTTTTTTTTGTTGAACAAAATATATTTTTAGAAAATAAATTTATAATTATATGCGGGGTGTCGTTTCAACACATATTAGAACATGAAAATCAATTGCAAATAGTGCTATTATTAATTTAATGCAATGAAAATTATTAAAAACTGAATAGGACTTGGAAGTATTTGCGTTTTAAGCTAATTAATTAATTTATTTTTGTTTACAAATTGTATTCGTAGACCATTTTCAAAATTCTGTGACAGAGAAGGGCGCGCAAGAAAGGTAACTCGAAATAATTGATATTTTTCCTCGGGTCACTTTCTGACATTACTGCCAATTTTGACATTTTTGTGTTAGTGTAATTTCTATTTTCCGCAAAAATGTTCAATTTATCGCGAATATTAGCCAGAAATCGAGTATGTTTCGTTACTCAAGTGTTTAACAGACAAAATTACACTTTACAAAATGTGAATAAAGCTAAATTGAATACAACCAGTAACGCATTTCATCGCTTCAAGTTAAACGAGCGATTCCTGTCGGTTGCCGCTCCAGAAATCAACCAGAAAATAGAAAAAACATCAGTGAATATTGTCGATAGCTTAAAGTCTGACTGCATTACGAATAAAAGGGTGAAAATAGAGAAGTTAGAAGCAGCTTTAAAGCTAGAAGATTTAGTAGAAAATCAGCTAATTTTCCTCCTACATTGCTGTGGAAGTTCTCTTCCAGCAGTCCCCATTGAAAAGAGAATGACGATTGTGGACAGAATTTGGGAACAATTTAATAATCCTTCTTTAGAACACTACAAAATACTTTTAAACATTCACAGGGAGAACAAAATTGATGTGAAAGCTATCACCAAGTACCTCGAAATAAACCCCGACGTCGAATTGTTTGAAAAATTGATCTCCGCGTCTTGTGAAGTAGGAAATATCGCACAAAACGAACTTATTCTTGATGAAATGAAGAAAAAAAACTTTAGTTTAAACCTTAAAATTTACAATTCTTTAATACTTGGATATTCTAGAGCAGGAAACTTAAGTGGATGCCAAAATGTTTTTGATACTTTACACGCTGCAAACATTCAGCCAAACTCTGGCACATATTCTGAACTGATTAGGGCTTATTTTGAAAACAAGAACGTGGAGAAAGCAGAGAAGTTAATCAATGAAAAAGGAGTTTCTCTTGACGAGCAGCATGTCGTTGAAATTTTAAAGTCTTCGTTGTTTAGTGGCAACGGGGATTTGGTCCCGAAAATAGTTAATTTGTTGCCTAAAGATACTGTAATTAATCCGTTGATTGATCCAGCAATCAGAAATGTTTGTTCTGAGCTTCTTTTGGGTAGAAAAATCGATGAAATTATTACGCTTTTAAACAGTTTTCCAGTTCCAATCTTCAAACTCAATGAGGACAGAGACATTTATGGCTCGTTTCTACTCCAAGAAATGATTATTCATAATTTAGCCACTACGGACGTTTTGAAAATAACAAGTTTTTTACGAGAAAGTAAACGAAACGAAAGATCTCTTCATGTTGCAGCTGAAATGGCACTTCGATACAACCCTGAAAAGGCGCTAGAGCTTCTGAAACCGCTATCAAAATTAGATGATCTGCGCCCGCACTACTTTTGGCCATTAATAATCCATTATTTTAGAGTTAATGGAGAAAGCGGGATACTAAAAATAATGAAACACATGCATGATTTGAACGTAGAGCTCGATTTCGAAACCATAAACAGTTTTATTTTCCCTAAACTTTCACTAACGTTGAGAAATGCGAAAAAGGCAATCAAAATATTCGAAGACTGTGGTGTAAAAATGTCACAATTACTCACCCCATTCACCTCAAACCTCCTTTACCAGCAGCGATTTGAGGACGTCATCGAAATCAACAAACTATACTCAACCAAGTTGAACACTGAACTATTAATTTGGCCCCTCACTCTCCTCTGCTCCTCCAACAGATCGGATAAACAGGTTCAAAGTGTTACAAAACTCATCAAAATCTTCAACGACAAATGTGTGAATCCCAGCTACGATCTTGGGGGCCACATTTTGCTCGATCTACTAGCAAACAATAAAGTGAAACAGGACAAAATCGTAATTAAAAAACTTTTAGACGAATTCAGCGTTTTTGGGGTTCAAATCTCAAAAACGGCACTCGATATGCTGCAACAGCATTTCGAGAATGAGGGTGAAAATATTGAGAATAATGTCAACAGGAAATTAGCCATAGAAAATGTGGACACACACATTTTACACCCTCGTGACATGAACTTGGAGCAGCTTGAATGCCATCTTGTCGAGTTGGAAAGTAAAAATTTAAATACTCGAGGCGTGCTGAGAAGAATGCTGCAAATGTGCGTAAGGGAGAATAAATTGGATCGTGCTTTAGAGATCAAAAACAAATGTGACGTGTTGAAAGTTGAGTTGAGCTCTGGAATGATGGCAAGTTGTTTCGACCTAAATATTAAAAAAAAGCTTTGCAAGGAAGCAGGTGAGATGTTGCTTCAAATACATAAAACGTATCCCGGATTTTTGCTCGATGATCATAAAATAATTGATTATGCCGCTCTTTTGATCGAAAACGATGAAATTGAAAAGGCGAAAGCAGTTTTGAAGCAACGAGCAGCAGTGTCCAGAATTAAAGTAGGATTGAACAATCATAAAAATCTCTGGAACCTCTTGAACAATGTAGCATCATATTCAGCGATCAAAAACTCGGACAAAATCGAAAATGAAACGGAAGAAATGTTCAAATATCTAATCAAATTACGATACTGCACGCCACACAATACCTTACTAGGTCCAATAATTCGCGAGCATATCCTCAAACACCAATATAAATTAGCAATAGAAAAATATAAACAATTTGTTAAACAGTACAAGAAAACTCCACTTCAACTCGAACTAATTACGCTTTTAGTGAAATTGTCAAACAGCAACGAGCCACAACTTATTCCATCAGAAGCGAAATTGTTGTTAGAAGAACTCGTAAAAATATCTGCAAGTATTCATGGACAGATAAACACGAACAACACGCTAGTAATCGCCTTAGCCGAAGCTGGAACTGAAGGGCAATTGAGAAGAATTTTGATGAATCCTGAAGCACAAATAAATTCCGATCTTTTAGTGAAGCAATGCGAATATTTACTCGATAACAGTAAACTTGACGCCGTCTTAAAACTAGCCAAATGCTCACGAAATTTGCCCCATACCAAAGAATCGGATCTCTTAAATCTAATCTTGAACCATTACGCTCGCACCAATGATGCACAATCGGCGATGGACCTTTTTGAACGTTTGCTCTCGTCTGGGGATGATTTTAAAATTAACAACGAATTCGCTAAGAACTTGAGTAATTTGCTGCAGAGGAATAATTTGGAAGTCCCCGGAAATGTTAAACTTTATGTAAAATAAAATAATACCTAATAAACTCTTTTGGATAATGAGCTAGTCGTTAATAAAAAAATGTATAAATTTGTCATGTGTTTTTAGTTATTCCCGTGACATTATTTTTAGTAAATCAGATTTCCAGTTATAAATCTGAAATTTCATAGAACGACACTCAAATATTTTAATTTTGGAACATTTTTTGGGAAGATCGTTCAATTTTTAACTGAAAAATATGGAAAAGGCCGAAAATACTATCATTGTTTTGAGAAAACAGATTAAAATTAAAAAGATTAAACATATTTTGCCTACATTGAGGATTCTAGTACGCTAGGTCAAAGAAGATTAGCCGAAGGACGTCTGGCCGAATGAGACGAATTGACCCGAAATTCTAAATAAGAATTTTATTCATTTAGAAATTTGAATAATTTGACAGTTTGATAGAATTTATTAGAAAATAGGAAAACTTCTAGGGAAATAATTAAAATTTAAAAAGTGAAATTTCTCGGGGAATTATTTAAATTCAAACATGGCATTCGACCAACCGACCATCAGAAGGGCAGGACTATTTCTCCACCAACTGACGGTATACGCCCACTCGGTCGAAGCCCAGTCGTTCGGTCGAATGCCATGGTTGGTCAGATTTTAATTTTTTTGCATTTCAGATTCAGACCAAAAGGAGCAACTTTTCCCGAGGGATCAAATTTTACTGAACACATCGACGTCGACGCCTCCACTGAAGAACATGTCATCTCGGATTTGTCACTTTTCAGTACGGCGAAAACAAAAATTGAGCAAAAAACATGAAAATTGAAATCTCAGCCAAAACATTGCTTTTTTGATTAAAATAAAACTGTATCAGGTTTAGCAAACATTATTTGACACGTTCGAGCTTTTTTTACAATTGAATTTTAACAAACTCCGACTTTTAAAAACATTAGGAACGAGTTTTTCAGAAAACGTCGATTTTCGAATAACTCCGCTATTTTGCATCCGATCGATCCCAAATTTTTCCCACACTTGTAGATTTATGCTTCAAACATATTGATTTTGTTATTGCTATTGCTGGTTTTGTTGAATTTATTAATTTTGGCAATTCCCAATAAAAGTCAATAAAACACCCATAGTTTTATTCAGAGTTTNGAATAACTCCGCTATTTTGCATCCGATCGATCCCAAATTTTTCCCACACTTGTAGATTTATGCTTCAAACATATTGATTTTGTTATTGCTATTGCTGGTTTTGTTGAATTTATTAATTTTGGCAATTCCCAATAAAAGTCAATAAAACACCCATAGTTTTATTCAGAGTTTAATAAAATTGCTTAAAAATATAGTTTTCAATAATAAAACATGATAATTTCATTGGTATGTTTGAGCGTTAAAACTGTTCAAAAGTGGAAAAATATGAATTTAAAAGTTCAAANTATCTGCAGAACTTTTCTAGAAAGTCTGTTATTTGGAAGCTCCAGGAAAGGATGGTTTTAGCTGAATTTAGGACGGAAACAGTTCTTGGGTACTTGCCAAAATTNAGCAATAGCAAAATCAATTTGTTTGTAGCATTATTATTGAAAACTATACTTTAACTTTTTAACTAAGGGTGTTTTATTAACTTTTATTGGGAATTTCCGAACTTAATAAATTCAACAAAACCAGCAACAGCAATAGCAAAATCGATATGTTTGAAGTTTGCAGCATTATGCCGCAAAAATAATAACTTTGCTATTGTTGATTTTTGTTTCTGATTTGGTTTCTTCACATCGAACTTTTTAGTTTACATTTCTCCATTTTTGAACAGTTTTAATGCTCAAACTTACCATTTACACATTATTTATTAGTCTGCGTAAAGTAATACTATGTAAATACTATGTTATCAATTAAAATTAGGTTTCAACGTGAAAAAATTCGCTTTGACATTTCCCCTTCAAAAATCCGGCAATATTTCGTGTTGGAAATTTTGGCAATAAAAGATTATGTTAAAAATTGTTTTTGTGTTAAAAAGAATGAAATGATCATGTTTTATTATTGAAAACAATATTTTTAAGCAATTTTAATCAATTCTGAATAAAACTAAGGGTGTTTTACTAACTTTCATAGGTAATTGCCGAAATTAATAAATTCAACAAAATCAGCAATAGCGACAGTAAACCATTACGTTCCTTATTCAAAAGTGCAATGTATCATCTCGAGTTGTCAGTGGAAGATATATACTATACATATAGAATAGTAAGTAGAAAAACGCTAAAACTGGCAGCATTCAAGATATTTGTAACGAAAAAGTTATTTTTATCATCGGCTATCATTGCTAAGATTGAATAGCGCCGTTCATGTAGTTTTAGAAGTTTTTACCTTAAAAAACTAGCAATTGACGCCCGGCGATTCGTAACATTTATTTCGAATCCAATGGATGCCGTCATTTTTCTTACCGGGATGGGTAGGAATCAAAACATAAATTTAAAAAATTGTCCGCAATTGAAATCAAGACCTTTTAAAATTTATTTGATTTGAATATTATTTTATACATATTTTTAACATTTTTGCCATATTTTTTACATACCATAGGTGGGTACCTATTTTTCTATATTTTAGGTTACCTATTCAATTTAGAAATATAATTTCTATATTTTTATCCAAAATACATCAAATTAAAATCATATCACAAAAGAGTCACTTTCAATAAGTAACTTTTTTCATTTTAAATTTTGAGAAAAAATTTCTAATCCAGATTTCATTTAAAAAAAGTGTTGTAGTAAAACATAAACACTATAGAATATATATATATTTAGTAAATAATTATCTTTACTATTCAACAACCATGATGCATGAGTCACAAACTCTAACGTCCGTATTCCATCCACGTTCCGGCACCGGTCTCCGACTTAGGGAACAATTTCCACATACACCTTGGCCACAAGCGCGACAATGGTGTCGTTTTCGATCGGCCACATGCGGAGCAACTGGTTGTTTCAGTTTTGAATTTTTTTCGTGCAATGGTGAAGATGATAATGTTGATGTCGAGGAAGGGTTCAATTCTTCTGCAGTTCCAAAGGGTAAATTGCAGAGAACGCAGCTTGACGCTTCAGCATCCGGCACCCAATACGATGGGCGTGCTGAGTCTTTTATTAAGTCTATATAACAAGATAAAAAATTTAGTTTCTGTTTATTGGAATGAACAAATTTTACCTTTTGGGTATTCCAGAACCGCAGTCAAATTACTCAAAGTGTTAATAACAGCCTCTCCATATTTTCTAACCCGAACATTCGCCTCCTCATCTGGGTTTCCTGAAGAAGATGTCATTTCAAGCTCATCTAGTTTTTTTAAAAAATTAAACACCAATTTCTACTGATAAATAGTATTTCTAAATTACCTTGACTAGGTTTTTCGTCTAGTGATTTCAATAAAACATCACGACATTCATTACAGACACGAACTGGAGAATACCATCCTCTATTTGGAACAGGAAGCTCATGCTTTGAGCACGCATTACAAAATCCTTCTCCACAATTACGACAGTGATGTTTTCTCAGTCCAGAACGATCGAAGTTAGTTCTGCATGCATTACAATTCTAAAATTAAATATTATAAAATTTTACATTATTTTTATATCTAAAAGAATTACAATAATGTCGTTATTAGATTTCCAGTAAGAGGGCGCCATTTTATCAGTGACCCATGATGAAATTGATTTTGCCGGCTGTGCGCCAACGCTAGCGACTGCGTCTGTCAAATAGGTAACACTATCAAGGACTAATTGTGCTGAATGTGTGGGACCTTGGGCCGCAAATTTTCCGTCCTTCCAAACGTGCACAATTTCGATCCTGCTTTTAAAAGGAGTTTTTAATTACATTTTTTCTTTATACATATATAAATTATAAACGTATACCTGACAGCGCATTGCTCTGGCAATTTATTCCCGTACTGTAAATATTTGAAATGCAGATACATGTGATTTGTAATTAGGGTAAAATACTTAAAAGTTAGTTTTATTGCTGTTTCAATAGTTAACAGTTGACAAAATAGACAGGTAAAACACGTGTCATTTTGAGAAAAATAAAAAATTTAAAGGTTTTGAACGCTTTTGAACGCTTTTGCTTCTCCAGCCTCTAAATAGTTTTTCGAAAATCTGATACAAAAGGTGAAGTATTTTTCTTTTTGGGAATAGGAAAAAATTCAAATATACTTTGGAAAAATTTAAGTTTAATTATTATTCCATCAATTTCTGAAGAGTATTTTCAAATGTTCCCGATTTTAAATGTATTTTTGACTACTACAAACTACAGCTATGCTAACTTTTAGGTATTTTATCCCAATAAGAAAAGAAGTTGCGATTAGTAGGGGTGTTTGAAATAGACTTCTGTCCGAATTTCGAACAGCCTGTTGTGACAAAACTTGGTACTAAGTACAGAATGACCCTGAAAATTTGAGCCCGGTAACTCAACGTATTAATCTCCAGCATGGTGGTCAAGCTTTGAACAAATCGACACCTCCCACGCAAAACATGTTTTTTGCAGTTTTTAAAAAAGTAGGTACATAAGTCTACATGTTTTGTCAAAGTTAAAATACAATTGTAAAAGCTCTAACGTCTGAAAAATTGGTTGCTAAACTAGATTTATTTTTTATTTTGTTAAAAAAGCGATATTTTGTCCAAAATTGAAATTTTCATATCCTTAGCTCAATTTTTGCTTTCTCCATCCTGCGAAGAAAAGAGAATTTGCTTTTTTTGGCAAAAATGCGCAAAAATGGCAAAAAATAGAGTAAGTGGACTCGGATTTTTTTCACTTGATTTTATTTTTATATATTAGTAGTAGGGTAAGTGTACTATACAGGATAGGTCGGAAGATGTTTGGGACCCAAAGTCCTCTTGTAATGCTTCTTAAGACAAACCATTCTACCATCCTCCAATTCCTCTTAGTTGCGGAGATATTACAATTTGAAATTTTTTGCACTAATTTGCACAAATCTTGCAAACTACACATGATTTATTCAAAATCTTTGTTTCGCATGATAAGCTTACCTCATCACCCTGACAGTAAGAGAAACATGTTCTTAGATTTTTTATAATTGCTTTAGTCAATAATGCTCTTCCAATTAATATACCACCCTAAATAAAACATTTATATGAATCCGCTCTAAGAGTTAAATTTTGGCCAGTCATTTCCTCGATTATACCTATTCAAATTTAGATTTTTTCAAGCTTTGAATTTAGCTATTGAAATACTCAAACTACTCCTATGAGCAGTCAAATCATAAAAAATTTCAAAAATTGTCGACAATTGGTACTCAATAAGCAGTTTAATAAAATGCACAGTTGTGCAAAGTGTGCATACTTGAAAAAGGAGGTTGAGTTTTGTTGGAGCAAAATAAAAAGTGAGCCGAAGCAACTAAGATCATAAAAAGTTACATTTAACTAGAAACTATTTGCCAAAAATGACCATAATTGGTTCCTTTGTCCCTTTCCTTACCAAGTTTTACAACTACAGGCTTTTCGAAATTCGCAGTCTTTTCCGACCCGAAAGTTTATTCCCGTACCCAGTATTGTCGCGAACGATAGATTTCTCCACAATTTGGACACTCTATAACGGATCCGCTCCACGCATATTTCGCAAGCCCCAACCACGATGTATCGTTTGAGGTTTGAGTTTTTATTTTTACGATAGTTTGCCGGCCATTTACGTGGCAATGTTTGCACAAATAAACCCTATTCTCATATTGATGCTGGTATCTACAAGGTTGGGAGTTGTGATGGTCCTCTTTTTGCACAACGTGTCCCATTGACCGTTCACAACGCTCTCCGCAAGATTCACAAATGGATCCACACGTAAAATACTGCTCTGGGAATGGATTCACTGGGCGATCTGATACTTCACCGGAGAATTTTTTGTTCAATGCCTGCAAAAACATATTTTTAAATTTTTAATCTAATTAAAAAGAATTTGAAAAATTACCATCATAGCTTTGAAAATGACATCTGGTTGCCGAGGAGATCTAACAGTAGTGTTCTCGATTTCCATTCGAATAATATCTCTAAGTTTCTTGTAGTTTGTCGGGGGGGTTCGTGTTTGTAGCCCAACATACCGTAAAGAACTAAATGCTTCCAAATCCAATCGCATTTCGGCAAAACGTTCGCGTAGAATGTCTTCTGTGCTTTTATCAACGGCTTTTTTAATAATGCATAAATTTAAATGTTATTCTACAACTTTACATTTAAATAATTTACCTGATTCCAAAGTCTTTGTATTACTTGTCTCATGAAAAATAATAACAGATGGCCCCAAAGCTTGAGGCGGTCCCGGCAGCCCTAGTGACTGTAAAGCTGTAGAAAAATGCCGGACAAATGCCTTTGATGCAGTACCCAAAAAGTGGAACATATCGCTGTGCAATCTCTCAGATCTTGTGCGATAAATGATGATATCTGATATGGCTAAAACTTTTAACAGCATTCTCATTCTGCGATTTTCATTCGTAGTAACTCCCAGCAATCCCTCCGTGTCCAGTACGATGATACCGTTCAAAGGCTGAAATGCTGCCCAAACACCCATCGTACAGGAATTTTGTTCAGAAGATGTTCGAAAAACTTCTTCACCATCAAAAAATGTCGCATTCATGGTGTGCGATTTTCCATCGCCGGTATTGCCAAAAATGGACACCACCTTTATTTTATTATCCATCGAACAAGTCAATTGTTTGCAAAATGCTTCTGGCGTCGGAATTTTCATAATTTCATGCCCGTCCATCAACAAGAAGCTTTTTGCATTATTCTCCTCATAATTTATGCTCAATGATTCTAGATCTTCGTTGTTCAGCAGCAAGTCAGGAGTGGTCAATAACGAACTCATTTGAGGCTGCAAAACATAAACATATAAAAAAAACTAAAACATTGGAATGTTGAAGTATAAAATAAAATTTATAGTTATAATGTGAAGGTCGATTGACACATGGAGGAACATATATTAGCATTTTAAAATGAATTAAATTATTATTTATTATTACGAGTCGTAGTTTGTTTTGTTTACAATATAATTTACCAAAATTCAGTCATCGCTGTAATCTAATCGCTCTTATCAAATTTATAATTTTTAACTTTGGATTTTTTCTTGCATTCATTTATTGCCTTCATACTCAAATGGTGTTTAATTTATTATTTAAAAAGAATTTATTTATAGATTTTTATTGCATCCCATCATCGTTCAATGTCTTTTTTTGTAAGTTTTCTTGCATTTGCATTAGGTAGATGCATTTTTTTAAGAAGAAAGTTCAGTGCATCAAATATCCAAATATAGTACGACACCACGTGCTTTCATATTGTTGCCATGCAAAGCAAAACATGATAGCTTGAGGGACATTTCATTCGAGTCTGTCTCTGGCAGATGCAGAGGCGAAAATATACCGAATGTTACCGGGTGTTCTTGAGTAGGGGAGGGTACACTATATTCACACTG
>JXPH01042892.1:1231-12872 GCA_001014845.1 Mochlonyx cinctipes | reverse complement strand
CGTGCTAACCACTAAACCACCTGGTCGTCAAGTGAGTGTTTAGGTTTTGTTAATTTCAAAGAAGAGTCCATGATCCATTGGAGGGCCTTGAACAAGGGCTACGTTTAAAAAGAAGTGGTTTCGAAAACTAATCCTTAGACCTGGGTTTTGTTCCTTCCAAAGAAGGGTGATCCGGTTGAAGGCCTTTAAATGCGCTCAAAACTAGGTTTTGGTCTTTAAATAAATTCGGGCAAATGAGCTTCGGACAAACAAGATTCGGGAAACGTACTATTTACTCCCCTTTTCCACAGCAGAATTTTCCCGTTCAATTTTGACTGCGAAAAATTTATAATATTATTTATTTCCAATATATATTTATGATTTACCTGACGTTGTTTATGTTTTATGTTGAGTTTTTTTAACTGTTCTGCTGATGGAGATGAGGAGGACTGGCATAGCATGGCAGTGGAGCGAGAAATATAATTTCGTTTTGATTGATTTGTGTGGTGATTTAAATATATTTTATTCCAATTCTGATGGGATGTTTGTTTTCTGTCCAAATTTATGTGTTTTTCGGTTGTGGCGGATGATAAAAAGTGATATTTTAATGTCTTTTTAAGAATTTAATTTTTTCAATTGGATTTTTTTGTAATTATCTTTTTTGGGGGATGATATTTTTTATATATGAAAGAATAAAGTGCAGGTTTTATGGTTTGGAATCTCTAGGAGACGCAAATACGGTTAAACCTAGCTAAATAACAAATTTTTAAAATAAATAATCAATTTCAATTATATAAATGCAAGTGAAAATGCAAAAGAAGCCACTTAATGTATTCCAAATCAAATTATGGAAACTATTATCCCCACACTATACGAATGTAGAACGAAAATCCCCAACAAAAAGTTTACTTTGTCATAAATATTTAAACCATATAATGTAAATGTACCACGGAAAGGAGGAAACGGAAACTGTATGTAAATGCACTGATAAAAAACCTCAGAAACAAGAAAAACTTACTACAAACGTTTACCGTAAACGGCGAATTCATATTTAAATTTTGCGCTGCAGAAATGAAATATTTATTTTGTGGTTGTCAGGGTTCAATTACAATATTAGCATAGATTAATAATAAGATGTGCCTGAGAAAATTAGACATTAATTATTGAAAAAAGCGACACCTTTTCTTTGGTGGTCATATAACGCATTATTTCTATTGGCAGGTCTATGTATTTTAGTGTCTATAATGTAAAAAAATAAAAGATGACGTTTTATAAAAGCGTTTCAGCGAAGAAACTTTGATGCGATCGTTGCGCCAATGCGCTGATAGCGATGATATCGCAAAATTCAGTTTTTCTTCTAAGATGCCTATCTTATTATTAATCTATGATACTAGCATTAAGCCAATGTCAGAGAGATGACACTCCATTAGTTTATTCCTCCAAGTCTGGTCCTTAGAATCAATAATATTTACCCCCTCCAAAACTTTTAAAATACAAATTTGGCATCCGCTGAATCAACGGTCCAAACATCCTTAAATTCAACGTATGAACATATTATAAATCAACGATCACAAATGAACGTCCTATATCCAAAACGTATTATGGAGGTATGGCCGTGCCTCCTACGAATCAACGGACGAACAACCTTGCAATCCAATGCCTTTCAACCATGGAAATAAAGGAGGAGGTTTGATTCCGTAGATTCCTAGACTCCGTCCGTTGATTTTGGACACCACGCCTGATTAGTGAGTTTTTTTCTCAAATTTTTTAATTTCTTCTATTATTTGAAAAATAATTGACCTGGCGTGACTTCAAATCAGTTAAAGTCTGAAGAATCCACGGATGCATATCCTAAAAATCTAGGGACGAACGTCCTATTACCACCCATACGTAAAAACATCATTCTGTTAGTGAATTACCCACATACTTTCACAGTTTTACGTCCAGCATGCGGGTTGTTCGCTAAAACGCTGTTTTTTACTTTAAAAAACAGCGAACTGTTAGTGAACAACCCGCATCTAATTTTCAAGGTATGGACGAGCAGAGCATCCTACAAATCGTCGGACGAACGAACGTCCTACGAATCGACGGACGAAAGTCCTACGAATTGACGGACAAGAAGGAGGAGGAAATCACCGGAATTTTTTTTGGTATGGAATTTATGAACAGATTCGAGGTCCATGAAATCGAGGGACGTGAATTTTATACAACACACAACACCAAGTCCGAGGAATCACCAGACGTTTTTTATGAGTGTAGGAATCAATAGATGAACATCTTACAAAACATCGGATGAACATCATAGGAATCCACGGATGAATAATCTACGAATCAACAGATGAACATCCTATGAATCGATTGATGAAGTCCAAGGAATCAACTGATGAACCCCCTATAACCAAATCCGATTTTCAAAGTACGGATGAGAATCCAGGGACGAACATTCTACGAATCGACGGTCGAAAGTCCTACGATTCGACGAACAAACATTCTAGGATTCTTCGAAAGAACGTCTTACGGATCTTCGGACGAAAGTGTTATGTTAACAAAATTTAACACCCGCTGAATCCCCAGACAACGTTTTTGGAAAGACCTGACTTTTTCTCTCAATTTTTGTACGGAATTAATGATCGGATTCGACGTCCGTGAAATCGACGAACGCGATAGACTATGGAGCAATTAAAAACACATGTACGAAGAATCACTGGAAGTTTTTTTTGAGTGTATATATTGCTTACAAAATGACTAATATAATGTAAAATTTATGTTTTGTACTAGTTTGAGTGCATTTTAATTCCTATCCCATTGATAGGACTTTACTTACTTACTTAAGCACCTATGGTTCTCAAGTTGGGACACTGCCGAACAATAGTCCTATTTCTTTTCATTCGATCCCTTGTGGTTGCTATTACGTCACCCCATTCATCGTTGCGTACACCCAACTCTTACTCAATGGAACGGGGCCAAGTTTGGCATGGTCTGCCTTCTGCTACTGATCCGGATTCCGTTGGACCTTGCAGTAGCACGTGGCCGATTCACCCAAGTTTACGTCACCTGATTTCTATTTCCATACTGGTCCGAAGGATTTGAAGCAGACATCGATTGACACATGTTTGAATTTTATTGATGAATGATTTCGTCACTTTCCAAGTCTCAGACCCGGACAGCAGTGTGGATAATACAAGACTTTGAAATAGTCAAAGCTTAGTGTTTTTTGATATAAGGCCTGAGCGCCAGATGTTTAATGACAATTAAAAAATCTCCTAATTTCCAGGAATTTGCTTGCTAATTTTTTTTGTACAATCCGATTTTGATGAAAAATTAGGTGACAGTAGCTATATATTGTCTAAATGTTTTCTGAAAATTTTTGCTCGATTGGTCGGTGATTCAGGGCTAGTAACATGAAAAACCCCTTGAAAATTCAAGGGGCCCTCAACGAATCAGTTTAAATTGTTAGATTAAGCTGAAAACTGGCCCATAAGTTTTTAAGTACGTTCATCATTCTGAAAAATTTGAAGGTCAAATGGACAAAAGCTACAATTGGCTCAATTGCAAAAGTAACTGAATTTATCAGTTTTTAAGCTATAACTCCATGGTCCACGGTTCGATTAAGCTCAAAATGGGTTTGAAAGCTTAATTTGTTATTTTATTTAAGCTCAGAAATTTTGAGCTTACTCCGGTAATAATGCAATTCAATCAGTTCAGAGAAGAGGCTAATCATAAAGATTTATTTATCGACCCGAAAATGTTCTTGTTTCAACTTCAACTTTTCCCCCAGTGCAGTAAAAATAAGAAGTTAAAAATGTAATATATTTATGACATTTC
Organism: Mochlonyx cinctipes; assembly: GCA_001014845.1. Lineage (NCBI taxonomy): Eukaryota > Metazoa > Arthropoda > Insecta > Diptera > Chaoboridae > Mochlonyx > Mochlonyx cinctipes. Next base: position 9,068 of record JXPH01042892.1, on the reverse strand, counting down.
CACTTGGCAAACACTTTTCGAAATTAGTGGTTTTCCTTATGTTTGTGTTTGTGCTTGAAATTGAATTAAGCAAAGTGGACGATTAGAAAATTGAAATATATTTTCCTTCCCTCCAATCCCCTTCCCCCTGTAAGTCACACATTGAAACCAGAAAATTATTGGAATCCTTATTTCATTTCGCAGCAAACAAAATTAAATTTAATTTTATACTTAAAAGTTTTTCTTTCACATTACGCCATTTATTTACTCTGTGCCACAGGCTAAGGTATGGGGGGGAGAAAAAAAAACTACTATACGGTATAGGACTTTATGAGCCAAAGCAGAGAACCGCAAAAAGCTGAAAACAGCAAACAAAGTTAAACAAAATGCATGTAGTTTGGTCGTTCAGTTTCTAGTTTTATTTGTTGATGATTTTATAAGTAAATTAGACCACATATTTTCAGATTATAAATTTTCTCTCATTTATGCTAATAAATTTCAATTTTGCTTAATTTATGCGTTCTATTTTGAGAAAAAGGAAATAATACATCTGAAACAATGTCTTTTTCGGGGATAATTCATCACAATTTTAGGTTTTATTACAAAAGCAAAATGTTCTTATATTGAATTACAAAGTGCCTTTTTGGAGCAATGCAATGCCTGTATATTGAGGACTTTATTGAGGGTAAAGAGAGCCATTAAATTACATAACATGTTTTACGTTTTTCGAAAGCCGAAACACCCCCTCCTCCTCCTCCCACTCCACCCACCTTTCCAATACGAGAAGAGAACTAAATCAAATGTTATATTTGAATTCAGAAGATTATGGTAATAAAGGTATCAATTTTTACAGCATCTGCACATGTGAAAAGGAACAAAAATAACCGAAGAAAAAATAATAACATTGGGAATCTGTGCGGAAAAAAGGTCGTAAAAATGTATAAAAAATCAAAAACCGCACAATTTTATGTGCGTTATATTATTAGTGTTATTATTATTGTTATTGCGTTTCATACTTGGCGTTACATTAAGTTATTTTATTTTTTATTTATGTGTTATTTGTTTTCTCTTTTGCCAAATTTGATGTCTTTATCCTTTTAGAATCGGTAACATTCCTTTGAAAGAATTAGATCCATTACAGTACTTTAGACTTTAACTTTAGCTCTAGAGTGAGGCATTACAGGGTTTAGTTTACAAGTATGATTATGTTTTGTGTTCATCTTCGGAGAAAAACTTTAACGAACCAATTTTGAGCATAAAATAATTTTGGAGTGTCCGGCTTACATAGGCAGATGCGTTAGGGGAGACGTACTGTTGCCTCCTCTAAATAATATGAACTTTTACCAGCTCGATTTTAAACTGAATACGCATAAGGATATTCAAAATCTAGAATATAAGTTAATTATTTACAGTGAAAATCTGGGGAGCTCTAAGAAAGGCTTGTTGAACACTGCAAAAAAAGTTCAGTGGTAGGGCCCTTGATTTGAGTTTGTTTTACCCTAAATAAGAGTTCAAATTAGTCAAAAACGAGTTCATTTGAATTTTTTTAGGGTTCATCGGAAAAGTGAACTTTAGCAAAACTTTGGCTGCTTTGAGCCCAAAAAGAACTGAAAAAGAGTAATTTTGGAGAAATGAATACGCGATGAGAAATGATTCTTGAATCTAGCTATACAGTTGGCTGATTCAAGAAATACCTTATAATAGGGCAATGTTCACAGACTTGAGAATTTTTCCCGCAGGACGTCACGTCACTTCTTAGTTTAATTCCATTCATTTTAATCTAGATGACATTATAGTGCATTAAAAATCGTAGGTTTCTTATGTAAAAGATTTTTCGGGCAGCGTCGCCGCTTTTGCTGAAAAAAAACTAAACAATTTGTCCATCGCCCTATTGATTAAATTACTAAAATCATTGGTCAAATGATTCTAGAAACCAATTGCCTGATGTTTTTCACGTTTTAGCCTTTCATCATTCAATAGATATTATGGATTCAGTAAAACAAAAAAAAATTGTCTAAATGGTCTTAAACGTCTAAAAAAAATTATAAAAAAATTATTTGAAAAAAAAAAAAAGTTTGTCTGTGTGTGTGTCTGTCTATCCGATAACTCACGCAATTCTCAACCGATTTGGCTGAAATTTGGTGTGGAGGCTTTTCTCAACAAAAGTAAGGACGAGCTAACTTTTCAGTAACGAGTAAATACTTTTCAGATCTTTTTCAAAATTGGCTCATATCATCTTTGTCGTAGTCTAAATCCAGTTTCTATAACAAAGGTATAGAATAAAAATGATGAAAAGCTACATAATCCACTTTTTGGTTTCCTACGTTTTTATGATTTGAGAAACGGTTCTTAATTTTAGCATAGAGTAGAAACGAATTACTAGATCTTTTTTTAAATATTTAGCAACGGATGCTTGAATCTAGAAATATGTTGCTTAATTCAAAACACGTTTCTAAAATCATAGGATCGGCTGCTAGATTTTTGAACAAAATTTAAAATTATAATTTATCAGCCGATACTTAATTTGAGTGCTTTGGATCAATAGGTATAAATAAATCTAAAAAAAATTATGGTTTTTCAATTTTACTTTTACATATTTTTTTAAACAGAAACAATAGTTGATAGGATCAATAACCCTATCGCTAGATTCAAGCAATGGTTGCTAGGATAAAAAAACCAATTGCTAGAATCTACCATTTTGGCTAGCCACTCTTTAGATTTCATTTCTTGAACCAAGCAACCATTTCTAAAATCAAATTTTCTCTGCTGCTTGAATCTAGAAATTGTTGCTTGATTCAAGAAACGCTTTGCTGGGATCCAAATCAGAGAAAAATTGCTTGATTGTCGTTCGAGAGCTAGAAACGCATTTCTCTCAGTGAGAATAGAAAAAGAACGACTTAAAGAAAAATTGGTATTTAATGCCTTACGGGTGTACTGCAGAGGGTGTCGCATTCTCAAAGGCTGTATGTATTAGGTAGATCAAGAAATGTGGAATAATCCTAAGATATGGCGCTAGTACGCACCAATGTGTAATTTATGACTAACATCACACTTTATTGTGAAATTGAGGGAGCTAACTGAGACCACAAAGATGTCGTATGGCAGTGTGTTCATTATCATACATGATATTTTCTGTATGAAGAAGCTCTGCTTGGTATGGTACCACGTTTGCTCACAGAGGACCAAAAATTAATTCATATTCTGACTTTCCAGCAGAATTTGGCAATGTTTACGCGAAATGCAAAGGAGCTTTTGCGCCGACTCACAACACACCAGGGTTCATGCAACAGTCAAAACAATGGGTTTCTCCTGTTGAAAGTGCTTCGAAGCGTCCAAAAACCCTGCAATGGACCGAAAAGGTTATGGCGTCCGTATTATGGGATACACGTGGAATAATATTCATCGACTAATTTGAAAAAGGTAAAACCATAACTGGCGCATATTATTCATCATTATTGGATCGTTTGAAAATTAAAATCGCAGCTCTCTGCAATCATCGTTAGTTACACAAGCAAAAATGCACGAAATTGGATTTGAACTTGTTCCTGTGCCACCGTATTCACCAGACTTTTACCTGTTTCCAAACCTGAAGAGATGGCTCACCGGTAAGCGATTCTACTCAAATGAGGAAGTCATAGCTGAAACTGAGGGCTATTTTTGTGAGCTTCCGAAGGATTACTTTTTGGAAGGGATAAAAAAGTTAGAAAAATAGAAAAACGTTGGACTCGATGTATCGACTAAAAACGAAGCTTATATTCCAAATTTGAGCTCATTTAGATCATTAGAACTCAAGAATTCTGGAAGTTCCTGGTAAATAGGAGCCCCAGGTCTCGATGTTCCAGGGTCACACTTTTTTAGGAACTGTTCTTGGATACTTACCAAAAGCTTATATTCCTAATATGAGCTCATTCCGATCACTAGAACTCCAGAAATCTGGATGTTACTGGTACATAGGAGCCCACAGATTCCGATGTCCCAGGGTCAAACTTCTTTCGGAACTGCTTTTGGATACTNATCATTAGAACTCAAGAATTTTGGAAGTTTCTGGTCCCCCAGATCCCGATGTCGCNTACATAGGAGCGCACAGATCCCGATGTCCTAGGGTAAACTTTTTGAGAACCGTTCTTGGGAGTATGTTCCAAATTTGAGCTCTTTCCGATCATTAGAACTCAAGATTTCTGGGAAATTCTGGTGAGTTTGTATGGGGGCCCGCAGACCCTGATTTGGCTCAGTAATGAACTCTTCCTTACTCTTGTTGAGAAAAGCGGCCACACGAAATAAGTCAGGTAATTCTCAACCGATTTGGCTGAAATTTGGTTTGCCAGCTTTTTTTGACAAAAGTAAGGACGAGTTCGTCAAGGGGCCAAATCGGAACACTGATGTGGTAGTTTCCGGAATTTTTCAGAATTCTCGAGTTCTAGTGATCAGAATAAGCTCAAATTTGGAGTATAAGCTTTTGGTAAGAATTGAAGACCAGATTCTAAAAAAATTGTGCTCATGGCTCTTATGAACCAGGAACTTCCAGAATTCTCGTGCTCTGGTGATCGGAATGAGCTCCAAGCCGGAATATAAGCTTTTGATAAGTGCCCAAGAAGAGTTCTTATCCTAAATTTGGGAATAAACCGTCCGTTCTTGGTGCTTCCAATCACCGGAATTCCTTAGATAACTCTGTACGGGTTTATTGCCGTTAATTGGAACCTCCGTTAATACGAATTTTCTATGGAATTTTCTCGTTAATTGGACGAAATTCCAATTAACGAGAAAAAATTAATTTCTCTGCTATCTTGATCAATTTAATTTCTTCTCTGTAATTAGAAGCCGGTTCCAAGCGACTTCCAATTAACGGGAACATACCTGTAAATACTTTTCTGATCTTGATCTGAACATTTGGTGTTTGTCCAAGTATTAATCGAGTTCCTGCCATAAAATATACAATATGTAGCTATATATAAGCACTTATTAGTTAAGTGCAATTATGACAATCAACATTTGCTTATTTTGGTAAATCTTACATCCGGCAAGGAAAAATGGCCCTGTGGAACCGCTAAAAGCGGTATTTGAGCGTTATGACGATGAAAATTGATTTTGGAAGAAGATATGAATAAAGAAATTTTCAAGATAGATTGCTAATTGGAAGCCCCAGAACAGCTAATTAATGGTTAATAAACTGTGGTTAATATGGGGAACGTCTACAGCTAAAATATCAGCCAACGTAAATAAAACAGGATCCTTGCTCCTTTATGTATGTAGATTGCAGAGACACATGTTTGAGCATCATATTAATAAATTTTGAAGGGGTTGAATATCGTTTCAATTTTTTATCGCTCCAAATAGGAGTTCAATATTCCTCTCCACTCCACCACAGATTATTGGGAATCGAATCATATAAGCTCGTCTTTTATGACTTTTAAATCGCACAGGTGAATCCACACAGAAAACTATAAAAATTTTGATACCGAAAATAATATATTTTATGTCTTTTTTTTGCAAAAATATCAAATTTTTATAATATCCGAATGTTTTCGAGAAAAAAGGGGTGGTGGCACAGCACAGCAGTATAAAAGCATCGCGAAAGGGGTTTGGGGATGATTTTTGGTTTTACTTTGGTTTTGTTTGTTATTTTTGTTCATATTTTAATTTCATTTTATGACTTTTTTATGGTCAATTTTGGCAGAAAAAAATATTTAATAAAAAAGATCTAAACATGTGAGCAGATTTCACCATAAATCATGCAAAAGAGATTGCTTTTCTTGGATTTATGATAGCTTTCTCCATTTTGGATATCTGGCAATAAATCTTGTTTGGACGGGGAAGTCTTGGATTTGAATATTGAGAAACGATTCTTCATTTTCGTTCTCCAGACAAATTCTAAATCCCATCTATTGAGAGCGTGATGAGATTATTTATTTATTCGCCCCCTCCCCTACACCACCCCAAAAAAGTACTGATATTTTATATTAAATAAAAGATTTTTAATTTGTCAAGATGTTGTCAAGTAAAAAAAAAACATTTTAAACACATTTTTTCTTTTTAATTTAATATTCACAAACGTATTTTTCATAATTTATTATTCTTCGCCACCTTTCCTCTGCCAGCCTCAGCCACTCCAATTCAAATCCAATTGAAATATTATTTTAAAAAGTTGAAATGAAAAAAATGTATATTTATATCTAATTATTAGATTAAAACACATTAATCATTTTATTTCAGCATATTTTTTCTTGTTCCTTTATAAATTGAGTTTGGCGAAAAAATTGGTTGACATTTTTATTATTGAAAAAATAAATNGGAGTTTTGATGGGGGAGGAGTGGGAGAGCTCTTTTCAGCTCTAATTTGAATTTACAATTTATCCTGAATAAATTACGATAGAAATTCAATTAAAACTGAAAGTGTTGTCAGTTTTAAGATTTTTTTTTAAAACATTTAATTAAGACTTGCTTAAAAATAGCCAAAAGCCTAGAGCTAGGCTAATAACATACATAATAAGATATGGCTGAGAAAATTCGACATTAATTGGGAAAAACAGTGACACTTGTTTTTGGTGGTCATATACCGCATCATTTTACTAGTATTTACTGCTCCCTCGTAGTATTTTCACAAATTTTATCTTTTAACCTCCATTCGGTTTGATGATGTTTTGAAATGTCAAAATTTTTTATTCAAAAAGTGCAGTCGCCATACATTTTATGCGATCGTTGCGCCGATGTCCTGATAGAGGTAATATATCGCGAAATTAGCGCGATCGGCTACTCATTGAAAATTGAACCATTTTTTCTTCTAAGGTGCATATCAAAAAGCCCCAGTTTGGTGTTCTGGCACATTTAATGTATATTGTAATCGATTGTAATAACATAGACTAACAATATCAAGACTTCAAACATATAGGAAAAATCACTAAATTTGTAATGACTGCTGTTTTGCGGTCTTACTTCGCTGCGAGCGCAACACTCGCATCTAAATACATGACTTCGGCAATGCTGCTTTTAAAAACTAGACGGCGACCGCTATGCAAATGTTGAAATAAAACATAGCGGGGTTGAAATGTTGAATAACTTTGTGGTCTTTGCTTACCAGGTAGGGCAAAAAATTATCTCGAATGGTGAAATGTCAGTTGGAAGTCTTGATATTGTTAGTCTATGGTAATAACATTATTAATCTGAATAATATATTACGAGGGGTGATCACTAAGCACCCATGTTTGAAGAGAGGTGGCGTTGCTGAAGGATGTTGGCATTACCGTCTTGTATTGTCATCAGCAACATGACACCATACTAAATTTCAGATTGATTCATTGGTTAGCTTTTATTTGGCAGCCAGTTGTATCACACGTATTTCGTGTTTCTCGATAAAATCGAGGATAAAATGGAAAAAGAACAATATCGATGCTTAATTCGCTTTTTATTTTTGGATGGAAAACATGCGAAGAAATAAAAGTGAAGTTGGATGCTGTCTATGGGACCTTTCACCGTCTATGACAACCCTAAAATATTGGTTCAACGAATTTAAACGTGGTCTTACATTTGTCTTTGATAAGGATCGCCCAGGCCACCCGGCAGACGTGGTTACTGAGGAAATCGTTGAAAAGGTCCACGACCTGCAAAGCAGCAGAGGCCATAGGCGTGTCTTACGGAACAGCAATTAGCATTTTACATGATAAGCCAAGAATGATATGAGAAAGGTGTCGGACCAATGGGTGCCGCGATTGCTTACGGTGTACAACAAGCGGATACGGCTGTCAATGTCGCAGCAGTATTTGAAAGTTTTTAAGTGAAATTCACTTGAGTTTTTGCGTCGAGTCGTTACCGTTGATGAAACCTGGATCCATTACTATACGCCAGAGACCAAGCGACAGTCAAA
>JXPH01042883.1:0-11270 GCA_001014845.1 Mochlonyx cinctipes | reverse complement strand
ATCGATGTAGACAAAGCGGTATCGAGTTGATATAGACTCGATGTTGACTCGCCGTTACGATCTGGGTAATTTTCGAGGTAATTGTTCCATTTCTGGTGAAAGTCCTAGTTTTTTTTAGTTTTTTTTAATAAAAAAATATCAGGTCACCAAAAATATATGAAAATAAAGAAATTTTGCAAAATTACAATAGAACATTAAATTTCCAATAACTTTGTCGAACATTATTTGTCTATCAAATCAGGCATTTATCAGAAAAGTTAAATAAATTGTTAATTGTTATAAATTTGGACGACCGGGTGGTTGAGTGGTTAGCACGCTTGCCTCACATCCACTAGGTTCTAGGTTCGATTCCCGGTACAAACTGCCGTGGTCTATTGAATTAAGTTGTTGATTTTCAGTTTGTGATAAATCTGAATTTCCAATATTTCTATAATCAATTATGGGTTCGTTCAAAGCCTTTTTTTATTTGTTTTTCCAACCCGAAAGTTGGTTAGTGGAACACAAAAATGGGTTCACAGAAAAATATGGCTCAAACGAACCCAAACAAAGGTTTAATTGAACCAAATTAAAGCTCAATTTCATATCAGTGTATCATCAATTTTCTAAAGTCCATTCTACTATCTTATGTCTTATAAGAAAAATGTTTCGATTGTGAGCATAAGAATTGTGTTCGTTTCTTTCGATCACGAAAAAAAGTTCGTTTTGAGCCAAATTCCATGTCTGGTGCAAAACAACCCATAGCTTGGGTGAGATGATTTTTCATTGTAATTTTATCTGAGGTTCAGGAAAATTTCAACCCAAAAAAAGTTTGGGTTGTTTGACCTGAACTTTCATTCAGTATTTGAGTGTGTATCATGTTTTACACAAATTTCTTGCATAATCATTCTCAAACATCATAATATCCTCTTGAGGACTGAGAAAGAGAGAAAATATAATGAAAACAAATTTGCTGATTAAATGTAAAACCAAGAAATTCACAATATTTTCTAAATTTATAACATAATTCGGTTTGGGTGCTTTTTTGAGAAGAGAAAAGTCTGCTGTAATTCAAAGGTACCTACTTGACAAGTAAATTTATATTTTTCTTTGGAAAGTAGGTATACATTTTACATAAAATATTTTATTTTTAACCGTTGAAATGGCTTAGGGAAATCAAATGAGAAAAAAGGTTCCCCAGTCAGTACCAGACGATAAAAAAGCAGTTGTTTGAAAATGTGAGCAGTTGTGTTTTCTTGTCCCCTTTAAGTACATATCACTTTTATACATCGGAAATTGATCCAATATACGTCGACGCTTCGTATGTAAAAGATGTCAACTCGAAATGACATATTTTGCTGCTTTTCGCAGTTTTGAATAAAAATTATTCAAAAATATACGTTTTTTTGAAAAACTCGTTTCTGATTTTTTTAAGTCGGAGTTTATCAATAGTCAATTGTAAAAGCTCTTACTTACTTACTTACTAGTATTTTTCCATCTCGTTCGATTCCTAGCGGTTGCTATAATCTCACCCCATTCATCATTGCTTACACCCAACTCTTACTTAACGGAACGGCGCCAAGTTTGGAACGAATTCCTTACCAAGGACAGTACTCCAAAGCTTTTTTTGTTATAGGTCCGGGATCCATTGGACCTCGTCGTAGCACGTGGCCAATCCATCCAAGTTTACTTTTCCTGATTTCTATCTCCATACATAGGTTGAGCACAATGGGCCCGCTTTGTGGCCTTCGTGAGAGAGGCAGTATAAATACCTACTGCGCACCCCGCTCCCCAAATCAATCCATCCATCTCCATACTAGTCATACAACATTGCTGCTATGTTAGTAATCGTTCGAGTCGAGGCCATATTATCCGAAAGAATTGCCGCAGACATCGATTGTCAAATGTTTGAATTTTATTGGTGACTGACTTTACTTTCCAAGTAAAAGCTCAAACATGTCAAAAATTGTTTGCTAAACCTGGTCAATCTTTTACTTTAATCAAACAAGCAATGATTTGGCTGAGAATTCAATTTTTAAGTTTTTTGCTCAATTTTTGTTTTCATCTTACTGAAAAGTAACGAAATCCGAGATGACATGTTCTTCGTTGGAGGTGTCGACGTATCAAAATCCACAATATTAAGACAATAATAATCAATTATAATAATTAAACGTATAACGCCCTAGGAGGACAAAGCAAGTCCTCATACTGCAGAGAACTTTTTAAGAAATAAGTGGACCTACAGCTTATAGTGGATTCCAAACCACCACACCTTTAATGGTTATGCTAATGAGTTACCAGTTCATTGAGCCCATCAAGTTGTGTTCAATTTTTGCAAACTTTGATCCTGAGACTTTAGCATCTGGGGCACTTGTGTACCAGGAACTTTCAGAATTCTTGAGTTCTAGTGATCGGAATGAGCTCAAATTTGGAATATAAGCTTTTGGTAAGTAACCAGAGCAGTTCCTAAAAAAGTTTGACCTGAGACATCGGGATCTGAAGACTCCTGTTTACCAGGAACTTCTAGAATTCTTGAGTTCTAGTGATTGGAACGAGCTCAAATATGAAATAAAGGCTTTTGGTAAGTATCCAAGAACAGTTCCTAAAAAATTTTGAACCTGAGACATCGGAATCTAAAAGATTCTAGGTACCGGTCACTGCCAGAATACTTGAGTTATAGCGATCGAAATGAGCTCAAATTTGGAATATAAGCTTATGGCAAGTGCCCAAGAACAGTTCCTGTGCTAAATTTAGGATAATATTATCCAATAATGAAAGGTGCTTCCTATTACCAGAGTTTTTTGGATAACTCTGTGAATATTTTTCCGATCCTCTTCAAAGTTTGCACATATCATCTTTGTCGAAGTCTAAATCCAGTTCCTCTCACAAAAATACAATAAATATGAAAGATATGGTTTCCTACGTCTTTAATCTGTAGAAATAAGATTTTCTAGCAAACTAGTAAATCGTTAGATTAATCGTTGTAGTAGTTCGGAACTGACTATAAACTATTGGTGCAATAGTATCCAATATCCTGATCCTATGAACTATCTTGTCCTTCTACCTAATCCTTCACATGGGAATGAACTCGAATTGAGGCCTCCATATCTGTGATGATAACCTTATCCTTGCCCTGGTAATAGCCGATAATCCATCTATCCGTGGTACTATGGGCCTTATTAATAATTTCACCGCCTGTATATGTCGCACCACCATTTTTACCTACATAGAGCTTCAGTGAGTTTCAGGTTGTAATATGAAGATTAAATATTTCAATTTATATACCAAGAAAATTCAATTAGGGTCTCTTGAGATTTTAATTGTGTTTATTTTATGGAATATTTCCACCGAAATATTATATGAGGTTTTGACGCATTAATTTTTAAAATTTTTCTTTCCAGTCTTCATCTTTTTCCTCTGAATTGTTTAATATGAGTTCAAATTACGTCGATGAGTTTCCAGAAGCATTTTAATTCAATTATTTCAGAATATTGTTTGAGAATTGAAACACAAATATACTTCAGTTCTATTTTTAGTTTAATAATAATAATATCATAATAAGGCCTATACTACCCTTTTATTGGGACCAGGCGAGTCCTCATATTTCAGAGAACTTTCTAGGTATTAGTGGACCTATAGCTTATAGTGGATTCCAAACCGCNAGGCTTCATATTTCAGAGAACTTTCTAGGTATTAGTGGACCTATAGCTTATAGTGGATTCCAAACCGCCACAACTTTAATGGCTATGCTATTGAGTATCCGAGTTCAGCAATCGATTTCTTATATTATTAATAGGCGTTGGAGAAAAAAGTGGACAGACAGCAAATGCTGGTCTCTATGTATCCGTGGTCATAACTCAAAAACACCGAGTATATTGAAATTCATCATTACAAAAGTTGGCTTTTAGAAATCGGTGTTTTTGAGTTATGGCCTCGAATACATAGAGACCAGCATTTTCTGTCTGTCCACTTTTTTCTCCAACGCCTATTAATAATATAAGAAATCGATTGCTGTACTCGGATACTCAATCGGAAACAATGAAACCCGGTATTATATATTTTGAGGGCCACTAGTTAACCCAGGTAGGTTTTGGGAGAAAAATGCATCTAGTATCATGCAAATTTTGGAATATAGTGTCATACCTATCCTACTTTAAAGAACTTTACTGAAAATTTTTGAAAAAAAATTAAGTACTTGGCTCAGACCCTTCCGCCGCCAATTATACACGACGGCTTGAGTGGCAAATCATTATCTTATTGAACGAAAATAGTCAGTTTTACTACATAATATAGTAGATATGATTGAAAACTACAAACGGCGTCACACAATTGACCCTGGATTCTCATCAAAAAGTTGGTCAAATTTTGGATAAGTCACCGGACTAGATTTTGCAAGGAAAATTTTAAATTAGCTAATGGCTACAGAATTTTGGATCCTCAATAAATAATTGTCAGAGCTTCATGAATCCACCATAAGCACAATGCGACTTTTTCAAATACAAATTGCTTAAGTAGCCAAAATATTTTAAGGCTCAGTTTCCCTGTGGTACAGAATCTAGGTCAATATCTAATAAAATCAATTTATTAATAAACATGTCTTAAAAATGGCAAATCTCAACTTAAACTATAAATTGAATAATATCATTCTCAACATAAAAATAGATAAACACCGCCACTATGGAAACAATAATAATCCATATAGGGAGGATGGAGAATGAACATCATGAACAGAGCTAGTTCTAGATATAATGGCAATAATAAACGTATACACGATACATTGTACATGAGCTTTATTTGAACATGTATTATACAGACGAAGCAATGGCAAGCCAATAACCATTATTATCTCTCTGTATAATATCCCATCATCAATATCAATATTTCATCTGCAATCAATCTCACGTTTTGTTTCATGTGTCAGAACATGCGATAAATTGATGAGAATGAGTAGAAAAAAAGGATAACAGTGAAGTCATGCTCATTTAATTTCATTTAATTAACAGGCCATCTGAAAAAACTCAAGAGGCTAGACGTGTTTTGTTGAGTGACATCAACTTCACTAGCATGGTTCCTGAACTATCAAGGTCAGCCGACCACATCTGTCAACATCAACAGGATGAGCAGGAGGATGGAAATGCTGAAAATCAATCGCCTAATTACTGTAAAGGAAATCTTTTGAGAACGCCTGAAGCTGCTAGAGGGTATTTTTAGACCATAATTTTTTATTTAATAAAATATTAAATTACTTTTGTTCTAGAATACCTCCAAGCTATAGCATGACGTCCCCAGGAGTATCAAAATGGACATTGAATGAAAGCAGTTTGGCAACGCAAACTACACAGACAGAAAACTATTGGGCAAATAATCAAGGTGACTCTTTTGATTCATCGAAAAGCTACTCGCTCGGTTCACGATACTCAACCTTAAGCAAACATCATAGATCCCGAAGCGTTCCATCAATCCGATGTGCTATTTGTAAACAAAGTCACAACTCTTCAGCACTTCGACCATCAGAGAGTATGAATTACGCTCCTAGAGTAGCGTTTCAAGAACCACTGCACAAAATACGAGGCTCGTTACCAGACTTAAGACATGAATGCACATGCCGAAGGTATGGGGGACCATCTTTATATCGAATCCATGGTGATTCTGGAGGATCAACCGACAGTCTTTTGGAAGAGGCTGAAGAGTATTTGAGAAGGTCAATTGATGGCAATATTATGCATGAAGACAGACCTTACGATGGTGCTGCTAAACCAATGGTTAATCGAAGATGTTCTGAAAATGATATTCAGAGAGGTTTGTTTTATTCTAAGACTTATTTTTCTTATTTTTTAATATTATTTTTTTTAGATTACACCCCATCAAAACAAGCCCTTCCTTTCCTCCCAAAAACAGCCAAATGTCTAAAGCCCGGCCACCTGGCCAAAGTGATTGCGAAAAATGGACGAATTGTCGTCGGAAGAGTACGATATATTGGTCCATTGGCCAATAGTTTTTCGGATGATGAAAACTATGTTGGACTCCAATTGCCAAATAATTTGGGAGACTGTGATGGTTCTGTTGATGGAAGAAAGTTTTTCGATTGGTAATTTTGTTTAAGTTAAAAAAAGTAATTTTATTAATAGCTTTTTTATCAACAGTGAACCTCTTCATGGAATCTTTGTACCATTCAAAAAAGTTGTGATGGCGTGGAACTCGTAAATAATAAAAGTTTTAACAACGCTATCTTTCGTCTTTAGGAATAAAGAGAAAGAGAATGGCATTAAAAAACTCAAAATTAAAGGAATTTGTAGATAAAAATTTGTTTGTAGAATTGGTATGGACTGTAGTTAGTTAGGTAGAAAAAAATCGAAATTGATTGTGAAAAAATGTATTTTTGTATTTTTAAGGAAGAAGCATATTTATGTATGGAAATAATAATGAAAATGGTACTAAACACGAAACATATTCTAGTCTATATATCCTATAATAAGATTTTTAAGAAGCATAAATTATAATCAAAGGCTGAGGTTTTCAAAAACTGGGATCAGGATCCGGAAGTAAAAAAAGAGATTCCCACATTAATTACCATATATGATCTTGTGGTTCATAATAGACTATGATGGAAACTTGAAAAAATACACAAAGAATTTCATGAAAAAGGCAGATTATCAAGATCAGCAGTGCCAGTGACACTGTGCCACTTATTTTTGAATCTCGCCATAGAAATATCCCATACTAAACTTATGTACCTATGTACCAGTCTAAATGAATGTATAGAGTGCTGAAGGATTGGGTTCAATTCCCATTCGATACACATACTTATTTTATTTATCTTTCAACGGTGATGATGCTGAACTGCCTCTAAGAGAAAAGGCCATCTCGTACATCAGAGTGCCATTTACTTACGTACGTCAGCGTTTTACGGTCGTCCTCTTCTTCTGCTACCTTTGCAACGCGGTCAAAATATACGAAGATTTTACGAAGATAACGGTTCATGACACGAAGACTTAAATTTTCCATTTTATGTCCTCGTTGACGAGCCAGGTTTTACAATCGTATACTAGCATAGAGACTATAATAAATATGTTGATTTTAGATTTGGTGCTATAGATCGATAAGATCTTTAGCTGCACCACCATCTTCGCTAACAATACTTCACACTGTATTAATCTAATTGTATTACTCACTCTATGGAGTTATTGGCGAGCATTAGAAGAAAATTGGAGTCTGCATCAATTCCTATTTCTTCCGCGTTGCGGTTGCGGTTTTCAGACCAATTTCAGTCTAGAATCATTCTAGTCGTTTACTTTATGTTGCATGTCCACTAGCTTATGAAGCTGCTTAAATTAAAATTTAGGTGGTATACACAACCGACTTCTTAATGATGGATGTGGGCCTTATTATTTAACAAATGTTCCCTAATTTTTGTCAACTCAAAATAAAGATTGTTTACATCTAAAAAAAGTTAATTTGATATTCATGATTTTGGTGCCTAATATTAAGGAAAATTACCGGATTTAGGCTAAAATACAACCGGAAGCACCTGCAGATCAATTTAATGCTTTATTATCCAGAAAAATCAAAATTTNTTGATATTCATGATTTTGGTGCCTAATATTAAGGAAAATTACCGGATTTAGGCTAAAATACAACCGGAAGCACCTGCAGATCAATTTAATGCTTTATTATCCAGAAAAATCAAAATTTAAAAAAAATATATTTTAAGCACGAGATTAAAAAATTAACATGCCAAAAACGAGATGTTAAAATTGACATCGGTTCTCAAAAATGCGTTATAACGAGGTTGTGCATAGGGTTGCTGGGTACGTACCATCAAGTGCTCGAGAAATGCAAATTATGCAGACGCCTGGTATGCAACAGATAGCACATTAATCGGGGTAAGCTGGGTCGTAATTGACGCAACAAAATCCACAATTCTTTTTAATTCAGATTTTTTCATATTTATTTTCATTCAAAACTGCTAGTCAGGATAAATGTTCTTTTAAAATATTTGAGGACTTATAAAGCCTACATCTTTTTCAAGTTTTGGAATTATTTATAGCTCTCTTATGGGAAATGAGCAGTCAATTGAGTAGTATACCTACTAAGTGTCACGAAAGAGTTTCAGAGCATCATACTAACTAGGCCAAATTTTGTAAAACCTCCAGCCTTTTTTTACTTATGCAAAATAAACCAAAGAGGTAAAATAAGTTGTTAAACAATTTAATAAACCAGAGCCTATATAAAAAAAATCTGAAAAAGTCACTTTTCAAGTATATCTTCATGATTATACAATGCGTTTTACGTAAAGTAAAAAGAATAGAGAATTACGAAATTTATTGTAAAAATAGAATACACTCAAAAAAATTCAACCAAAAAAGCATTACAAATTAAAATTAAATTTCACTTATTTTATTTCAAAACTGGGTCCAGGGAAATGAAAAAACACCCTAATATTCGCAAAATGTTGAGCGCGAACGCAACCAATTTTGTGAGTTCAATTTCTTTGAGTGTACAAAGATGGAAGTGTGTCTAAAAATAGAATCCGAAACATTGTATTCAAAATAAAAATATACTTACCTAAAAATAAACAGTATCGTAAGCATAATAAAAATAAAAGATTTGTGTACAATGCAAAGCCTTTTCTTTACATGAATGTTCACAAATAATATCACCTTTTCAACCCCAAACAAATAACTGCAAAAATATACTAAAATGAATGACGATGTAATGTTAAAATATATATAATAGGTGTATGTTTATTGAAAAGGTGTTGAGAAATCTGTAAAATCTTTATTGTGTATATTTATAAATTCAATTCATGAATGATGAATGACTTAAAAACTGAATGGAATATATTAAAATAAATAAAAAAGAAATATTCATATAAATATTGCAGAGTTATTTAAAAAACAGAGTTTCTTTTATCAACTTGCTCCATCCGTGACCTAGTGATCGTTTATTTGGAGGGGAAGGTAACGAGCTGTGGTGTCCGAGCGGTTAAGGAGATGGACTTGAAATCCATTGGGTTCTACCCGCACAGGTTCGAATCCTGTCTACAGCGATATCTTTTTTTATTTTTTCATATGATTTTTTTTATATTTTGCTTCTTATATGTTTTCTCCAATTGTATGAAAAAGTTAAATAATTTTACGGTTGGATATAATGGAAGTTGACATATATATGATTTTTTTTATTACTCAAATGTTCCAAATAGTCCTCCATTTCAGATTTGGGGCTACACAAATGTTCGCAACGATTGTGTTTTTGCAAAGCAAATTGATAAATCGAATATCTTGCCAAATGGTAAATGGCATACATCTCATCTGAAGAAATCTGTGGTNTTACTCAAATGTTCCAAATAGTCCTCCATTTCAGATTTGGGGCTACACAAATGTTCGCAACGATTGTGTTTTTGCAAAGCAAATTGATAAATCGAATATCTTGCCAAATGGTAAATGGCATACATCTCATCTGAAGAAATCTGTGGTGTGCTCTTGGCCAAAGCAAGCTCCAACTCACAAATTTTTTCGTTCTTCAACCTATTTTCAGCTTCCAAATTTTTTCGCTCTGCAACTTATTTTCAGCTTCTAACTCACCAATTTTTTCTCTGAATCTTCCAGCTTTGAACTCAGAATTTGTATTTGCTGAAGAAGATCGTCGTTTGGAAGTTGTTGGAGTTGTGCATGTTGTAATGGAAGTTGAAGTTGTAATGGATGGAAACACGTTCAAACGCAATTGCCTCTTTCCTCCGACCATTACAATGTACTCAAGAAACTTAGAACATTTTCATATTAAATTTTTTGAATTTGCATGCCGGTTCTCTCATTCTGGCACACATAACAGATTTCTTCGTACCACAAACGCATCCTTTGGCACGAGACAAGTCTATTGATCAGTGGCCTCTAGGAGTTTTATGCTTTTAATTTCTTGTCGGTAAAACTCCATTCGGCGGATCACATATGTACCGAAGACCGTAAAAGGGTTACGGTTAAACATCATTTTTTATTCTGCAAAACTAATTATTTCTTCTATTTCAGCTTCTACAAAAAGACAGTTTATTAAGGGTGATTTACCAACCAGCGTTATAATATTTTTAATAGCTCTATTAATTTAACACGCTGATTAAAATTAAAATTTAGGTGGTATACACAACCGACTTCTTAATGATGGATGTGGGCCTTATTATTTAACAAATGTTCCCCGATTTTTGACAACTCAAAATAAATATTGTTTATTTCCAAAAAAATTTAATTTGATATTCATGATTTTGGTGCCTAATACTAAGAAAAATTACCGTATTTAGGCTAAAATACAACCGGAAGCACCTGCAGTTCAATTTAATAGCTCATGTTGGTGTCTCACAAATTCCCAAAATAATAATAATCTATGACGGAGGCTATCGTTTCTTGATTGTGAGGACGCTTATCAGGTAGTCCAATTCACCCAGAAGTCAAACTGTAACCGAACCTAGCTCACAGTGTCTGCATTAACTAGGACACTCGCCCCTCTTCCACTGCACTGCACTATACAGATACAGGAGATAATAAAATATCCACAGAAAATGAGCCACTCAGGTTGGTGTCTCATAAATTCCTAAAACTCAAACGTATGCGCGAATTCTTGTAATCGAGTCGAATTTTAGATTAAGCGTAGCTCCGTAATTAAAAGAAAGTGTATATAATTTCTCGAATTTTTTCACAAGCAATGAAATTCGAGGCAAAATTAGATTGAAATATTTCCATATGCATGTTTTTCGAAACAAATTATTCTTGAAGTTTCAATGCAAAACTAAAGATAACCTCAAAAACTAAAATTTGCGAATTGTTTTGAAAACTTATTTTTATATCGGTTTTCATTAAAAAAAAACAAATTAGGAAAAATATCGTAATTTCAAGGATTTCCAGCCAAACAGTGAAACGGTATCGTTAGTTTTTGCGTGCGTGATTCTATTTTTTTATCAAATTTTAATCATATCCGAATAAAAAAAGGATTTAACATTTTCAACCCTAAAATAATCAATTAAACTTTATTTAATATAATTAAATGCACTAAAAACAGTGAAAAGTTCCCATAGGGTGGTCATAGTTTGTAGATAACTGTCGTAATTTCTAATCTGAAATCCGACTGTAATGTCGCAAAAGTNTGATACACTTTATTTAACTTAAAATATGATATATTTATTATAGAATAAGTGTTGATGGATCGATTTCACTTACAAGAATGAATCGATCCTGTATCGAGGATCATACATATCCATAGCATCATTGTATGATAAGTATGTATGTGTATTAATGCGATGCATATGT
>JXPH01042858.1:124-10420 GCA_001014845.1 Mochlonyx cinctipes | reverse complement strand
CAGACCATGGTGGTAGGCATAGCCTGGACATATCTTGATTGATTATGCGACAGATCCCAGAATTGATGTTTTCGCTGCTCATCCCTTCTTTTCGGCTGCTCAAATTCAATTTTTGACNGACATATCTTGATTGATTATGCGACAGATCCCAGAATTGATGTTTTCGCTGCTCATCCCTTCTTTTCGGCTGCTCAAATTCAATTTTTGACCGCTCAAAATTTAATTTTCAGCCGTTCAAATTAATTTTTGTCCCTCAAAATTAATTTTTGGCTTGCCACTTTCAATTTTTGGCCACACACAGAGCCAATGAAGGAGATCCGAAGGTCCAGAGGGTCTCGCACAGCATCTTTTACGCAGAAGCCATAATCCTGAAAACCGATGATAAATAAAGTAAGATCGGGTAAGGATCATTAGTACTAAAATGTTTAGAAGCGGGGTTTTGTGAAATGAAGACCCAATGATTAAGTCATCGTGTTGTTGATTTCAAAAGCAAAACTGGTACAATGTAGGCGAACACCCCTCAAAAGCAAAAGAGGGAAGTATTTTGGTTTATGTCTTAGTTTGGCTGTTTTTGGTTATTAGTTTGTGTCATGGTTTACATGTAATCTCTATTGAAGTACGCGCCACCTAGTACTGTTTCAATGCAACTGTTTTCAGTGTTGTTGCCGTTTTTCGAGCTGTTGTATAGACGAATGAATACTAAGATGTCCAGATGCATGGTTGGGTGCACTGAAGAACCAATGTCAAGGCTATAGTCGTGGTTGATTTCAAAAGCATGTTGTGGTGTAAACTGCTATAATGTTAAAGTGTTCTGGTTTGTGCCAAATTTGAGTGTTTTTGGTGTTTAGTTTGTGTCTTATTTTACATGTAATTGACGACCTGACGACCGGGTGGTTGAATGGTTATCACGCTAGCCTCACATCCACTAGGTACTTGGTTCGATTCCCGGTGGCTCTGTGTTCAGTTCAATTGAAATATTGATTTCAGTTTGAAATAAATCTGTATTGCCAATATTTCTATAAATAGAAAACAGTAGAGTCAGGCTGTCAAATATGCATACACCAACTAAGCTATTTAAGCTATTTAAGTTAGCTATTTTCTCGTTCGGTCGCTTCTAGTTGGCTGCACAAATTATTTGTTTGGCCAACCAAAAGTGATTGATCCTTTTTGTTTCCATTTAGTTAGATGGCCCTGTGAAATGTATAAAATGGTAAAACCTTGTGCATTTCAATCATCTGCTTTTTATGTTTGTTTATGTGCTTGTTTTGTTGCTCTTCACTTTCCCCAAAGGAACTTCTTCGTCGGAAACTGTTTAATTACCATCGGATGAGCTTTTCGCTGCTGCTTTTTTGTTCGCGTTTTTAAGTGAAAATGTTTTTAGGAATTTGTGGGGTGGGGAAGTGGAAAAAGAGGATGGTCAAATGGAAAAATTGTTGTAACTCATATTTTGAACTATGTGTTTTAAAATATTAAAGGGCTCATATATTAGAACCAAGGAGCTGCTACTATGTGGAGTAGGGCCAGCAGATTTGTTTTCCAAATTTAGAATCCATTTAATCAATTTAAAAGAGTGAACTGTACCCCAAATTACAACTAATTTGGAAAGGTAAATTTATATTTAGCTTTTTTCTGTGTTCACTACACGAATTGTTATTATCATTATAGAGATAAAACGTACAAAAAATTTGGAACAATCAAATAAAATTTATTCCAGAATAATGTTTAGTTGACATTTACCATTGAGTGTGACTAGTTGGTAGTTGTAGAACAACAAATTTCAATTATAAGGTCAAAAAATGACAATAATTGCTGGTAAGATAAATTGAGTTCATCTATTGAACATAGGCCAACTATAGGGGATTAAAGTGTTAGACTAAAATGTTATAACATAAATATCCTATTTTCATTTTTTCGGCTTTTAGGAGGTAAGGAGGTAATTCAAAAACTAGCTAGCTCTATAGTTTTGTTTGAAAACAGTAGACGCTTAAATCGGGTTATTGGAAATGTAGGTGATCTCATGGGATTTCCCTAAAATCGTGACTAGAGGAATTTCCAATGAACTTAGTTCATTGCATTTTTTAATAAATCCAGAAATTCACTAACTTAGCGAAAATCTTTTTTGGAAAATATCATGAATTAATTGACTTGGACTTTTTGAAATTTTAGGGATTTTATGGACTTTTTGGGGTTTTTTGAGAATTTGGGGATTTTGTGGTCTTTTCGAGATATTTTTGGGAGATTTTGGTCTTTTAAGGATATTATTGGGATTATGAGGACTTTTTTGATATTTTTGCGATTTTGTGGACTTTTGAAGAGTTTTGCGCTTTCTGTGGGTTTTTGTGAGTTTTGGGACTTATTGAGATTTTGTGGCGATGACGATTTTTTCTTATGATTAGCACGTTTAAAACCTAGTCTTAAAATTTCAATTAAATTCATTTGACAAAAACAATGAATTCATTGAATACTGGACATCCAACTAAATAAATTGTAATTTTTCAAAATCGTGATATAGTTATTTTCTTTATAATTCATTGGAATTTCCCTTAATCATGATTTTGTAAAAATCCAATGAAATAAATTGGATAAAATTTAACCGTTTATGAAGCATGCGTGACATGTTAGCTTACAATAATTTTTGTTTTGTTCATTTTACTAGAAAAATTTGTTTTTAAGCAAAACAGACCCATCTAGTAAAAATATTTACTGATCGATGCAATTACAATAGTT
Source organism: Mochlonyx cinctipes (assembly GCA_001014845.1). Classification (NCBI taxonomy): domain Eukaryota; kingdom Metazoa; phylum Arthropoda; class Insecta; order Diptera; family Chaoboridae; genus Mochlonyx; species Mochlonyx cinctipes. The sequence goes on along the minus strand of JXPH01042858.1, from coordinate 7,693 downwards.
GAAAGACCGTTCTGTAAAAATAACATAACGGGGTTAGTCAAAAATTTTGGCATGCACTATTCCATTGTAGAAAAGCTATATACGAGAAGAGAGAAGAGAGAAAGTAATAATTTCAGAGGCGCGTGCTGTTTGAAGGCCATCATTTACACATTCCCATATTCAAGCATAAATATATAATTTAACCAATCTTAAGTGACACAAATTTGCATTTTATTTTCATAACATTTGAGAAAAATCAAAAATCGACATTTCAAAATAACTGTCAGATAATGAACCAGAGCGGTGGAAATTAAATACTCAGATAACCACGATTTTAAATTTTCAACAATGAGTCATCTTTCAAATTGAGAACAAATACATGAAACTAATACTACAATCACATTATATATTCAACTTGCATTGCCCCAAACGTCAAAAATTTACCTCGGCCAGTAAACAGTACTTACAGGCTCACCTCGTAGTCCTTTTTTAGAATTTCAATAAATTCACTATTTTTTCCATTTTCAAAATGAGCGTGATAGAATTCTCCCCTGAGTCCAAATATATCAATAAATTTTTCGAAATTTCAAATAAAAATAATTGTAGATTCTCATAAACTCGATTTTGGAAAAATCCAATTGATTTAAGAGGAATTTGCAATAAATCAGTGAATATCATTGCATTTCCAATGAACTTCATAAAATTTCCAATAAATTTTTCCCTGAGTCCAAAAATATGAATATATTTTCTAAAATTTCGAACAATAATAATTGTAAATTCTCGTAATCCCGATTTTGGAAAAATTCAATTGAATTAGTGAACAAATCATTACATTTCCAATAAACTCCATTACATTTCCAATAAATTTCTTTTTTAATTGGTTTTATGTGTGTGACCCGTATTTACTACTCAATAGGGGCTCAATTTTAAACCGGAAAGCATTTAGTTTAGTGGGGTTTGAAATATAAATGTTAAAAAAGTGGTTACATACTATAAGTTAGTAGATTTTGTGTTTGCATGGTTAAATAATGCAAGTGTTAGTGTTAGGTTTTAGTTATTGTTACTATATTAGGGGAGTGAGATCTCCCTATGTTATCTCCTCTTCCAAAATTAATTTCAGGATTTGATGCGGAACGTGAAATATCATGGTCAACGCGAAGAGTGAAATCTGAATTCCTAGCAGCATCTTTCATTCTATGATTCACTGAAAGTTTTCGAGCTATCATCGTGTATTGCCCACAAGTTTGCCCTGGATGCATTTTGAGCTTGCAGTACTTGCACGTAGAGGTTTGAAACCTGTTGGATATGAAGGCCTCTACATTTTCGATTGTTAAAAATGATGGAATAGGATCGATAAGCTTCATGTGAAGGAACAACACGTATTCCATTCGGAGTTCCGTTGAAGTAGGGGCTATTATTCCAGACTCCTTCTTTCACACTCATTATGGTTCCGTATTTTTCCAGGTGTTCAGAGATTACCTATAATCAGGCATTGTGGGAGGCAAATTTTGTACACTGACATCAATACCCCCGTTTTCAATGTACAAAAGAATTTTTACTTTCTTGCCTTCATGTTCGTATTCAAGCTGAAGGTTATGTTTCTCAACAGATTCTTCTGCTAGTTTTTAAGAATTTTCCTCGACAAAAACTGGATTCGAACTATTTTATCCGTGTTCAATTCCAAGGTTATGGCTATGAATTTATGAACGTCATTGAGTGGAGAAAATTTTGCAAATCTTCCAAAATCTACTACGAGCGTGTTAATCCTGTCGTAAGACATCTAAACAGCTCCAGAGTGTCACAGATTATCCAAATAACACAATTAAACTGCGAAATTGATAAGATATTTCTAAAAAACTGATAAATATTTAAGCTGTAAAAATTTTAACTAGACAATAATAAGTCATAAACTATGGAACAACATACCTGTATTGATAACAAATTTGTATTTCACAGCTTGTTCCAACAAAAAGGTGATAATCGCTTGTTTACTTGCTGCTGTAATACTAACCGTGGCCATAGCCGTTCCAATAGCGGTTAATAGTGGGAAGAAAAATAATGAGGATTTGTTTCTTGGAAGATCCGTTTTAGACGAGGTTCCGTTGATTGATGGCCACAATGACCTCCCTGGAAATCTTTATAAATTGGAGAAAAATCAACTTAAAAATTTCGAATTAAATTCTGATTTGACGAAACATCCTGTTTGGGGAGTTTACGGTGGAAGTCACACAGACATTCCAAGGTTGCAGGAGGGTAAATTAGGGGGACAATTCTGGGTAGCGTTTGTCGCGTGCACTACACAATATACGGATGCTGTTCAAAGGACATTGGAACAGATTGATGTAATTAAAAGAATGGTTAAAAAGTACAATAAATTCATGAGGTACTCAACGACGAGCGATGACTTTATGGAGGCTTTTAAGGAAAAAAGGATCGCATCGTTTATTGCTGTTGAAGGTGGACATTCGATGGATGCGAGATTATCTCTCTTAAGAATCTACTATGAGCTGGGGGTTAGATATATGACGTTGACACACAATTGTAACACACAATGGGCTGATGCTTCTCAGACCGATGATCCTGAAAATGTTAATCCTGTTTATCGTAACGTGACAGAGTGGGGAAGAAACGTTATTTGGGAGATGAATCGGTTAGGAATGATGGTCGACATTTCACACGTTAGTTACGGGTCCATGGTGGATGTTCTAAAATACAGTAAAGCTCCAATTATTTTTAGCCATTCGTCCTCATTCTACATTTTTAATCATCACCGAAATGTTAAGGATGATATTTTAAAACTTCTTATCAAGAATAAAGGGCTAATCATGATCAACTTCTATCCCGGATTCGTTGGGGGAAACACGATTGATGACGTTATTGCTCATCTAAATCATGTCAAATCTGTGACAGGACCAGACCATATTGGAATTGGGGCTGATTACGATGGTGTCAGCGTAACTCCGAAAGGGCTTGAAGACGTTTCGAAATATCCTGATCTTTTTGACATGTTGGCTGTTGGACAGTTTGCAAACGGCACGAAATTTGAACCATGGACAAAAGATGAGCTGAAAAAGTTGGCTGGGCTGAATTTAATTCGTGTTATGAAAGACGTTGAGGCTGTTTGTGATTCAATGGATGATGTTGAACCATACGAGAACTGGATTTCAAAAGAAGAGTTAACAGTTGATGATCCCCAAAACTGTATGAGTGACTTAATTGTACATGATGAGCAATAATTAAATATTTTTTAAATTAAAAGTTTTAATTAAAATTATTTTTTAATAACATACAATTTTGAGAAGTTGTCATACCTGTCCACTAGGTGGCATCTGCTTCTTAATATGAATATTTCTATACTCTTGAATTCATGCATTTTTCACAAAAACCTGATTACTTTCTATAGGAAGTAATTTTACCAATTTGCTTTTCCATAATGTAAAATTATGTCATGGGAACATAATTTAGTTACGTCTCCACAGCATATGTTACGTTCCTACAACAGACCTTTTTCCATTTAATAATCTTGGCCAAATTTTCAAAAGATTTTATTAATAAATGTGTGATTTAGATAGTTTTTATCGATAAAACTACGAACTTTTGAATGGGAGCCTAATGAAGCCTTTGTCCGATTGGGCTCTCATATGAATGGATCACGTGTCCTTATTAAATGAGTACTTCGTCCAAAATTTCAGCTGGATCCGACAAACCTAAAAGTTTTCTTGAGACAAAAAAAGTTTCGAAAAACAGTAGACGGGTCGCGGAATCGCGGGATCTTGGGAATTTTAATTTGGGCGATTTTCAATGTTGGACCAAACGTATGACTTTCACTTTCAGTTAAAGTAAAAATTAAACAAATTGGCCATTTCTATAGATCCAGGAGTGCCACGGATATAGACATTCTGAACATTTCCATGACCATTAGACATGAGCATTAGGTAAAACTATTCTGGATATTTCCAGGCTCATAGGTTCCAATGAAAAAACAATAAAATCGATCAATTTTGAGGATCCTTTGGTGCGCAGGAGTATATGAGACCAAAGACGATAAATATTATGATATCCAGAAACAAAAATTGGTCGCAAGGACGGTCGCGGGACTTTTCAACTGTTCTATGAACACATTTTAACACATCAACATAAACTCTACGTCATTGGTCGTTGAATGCTCATTTTGGATAAATTTACATTTCAATATTTAATGGTCCTTGACCAGACTCACAGGTTCCAATGGAAAATCAAAAAATCCATCAACTTAGTCAATTTGAGCGTCGCAGGGGTGACCAACAGTATTAGAGACAGCCAGCCCGGCGATTTTCAGGCTCAAAGGTTCAGGAGGTTGTTTACAGATTCCAGTGGAAAAACAAAAAATCCATCAAATTGGCAATTTTTAGGGTCGCAATGGTGTCCAGGAGTACTAGAGACAGCCTGTCTGGACAATTTTGGGTTCATAGATACCAATGAAAAAACAAAAAAAAATCAATCAAAAAGGCCATTTTGAGGGTCTCTAGGATGTCTAGGAGCGTTAAGGTTAGGCAAACTGGACATTTCTAGGATCTTAGGTTCCAATGGCAAAAAGAAAAACATCGAGTAACTTGGTCATTTTGAGGATTCCTTGGGTCGCGGGAGCAATAGGGACACCCATTTTCAGGCTCTTGGTTTTAATAAGAAAGTAACTTATTGGGAACAGGGGAGTCCTCACATTTCAGAGAACTTTCTAGGTATAAGTGGCCCTACAGCTTATAGTAGAGTCCGAACCACCACAACTTTAATGGTTATGCTAATGAGTTACCAGTTCATTGTGCCCATCAAGTCGTGTTCAATTTTTATTTGCACGAAAACTCACTAACCTCAAATACACACATATACCGCCACAATCATAGTTATATGATTGTAGATGGTAGTTGGTGTATCCATATTTCACAGAGCCACTGCATTGTGTTCTTCTGATAGAACTATCGATAATGCAGATTTATTACAAACTGAAACTGAAAATCAATATTCAACTGCACACAGTAGAAGCTGCCTGGAATCGAACCCAGAACCTAGTGGATGAGAGACTAGCATGCTAACATAACAAACAGAAAAACAACCAAATTTACCATTTTCAGGGTTCTTAGGGTGTCCAGGCTGATTAGTAATAGCCAGTCTAGAAAATTGTTAGCCCCAGAGGTGCACAGAACCATTAGAAAGAGCCAGTCTGGTCATTTCCAGACTTAAAATTTACAATGACAGAACAAATAATAGATCACATTGGTCATTTTGAGGGGTGCCCAGAGCGTTAGGAACAGCCCATAGAGGAATAAACTAATGAAGAGTGGGTGTGTTTGTTCGTTATAAAATAATTAAAGCGCCTTGATAGAAGACTCTTTCTCCAAACAAATTTGAGGATAAATCTACCTGTATATCGGTGTATCCAAAATTACAACCGATATGCAGGTAAATATGAGTTTTTTTTAACTGCGCACATTAAAATTTAATGTCAGATTATGCCCACTCCATACATACCTTCTCCCTGGAACAGCATTTCCATGTTCATAGATTCCAATGGCCAAAATTGGCCATTTTAAGAATCCCAGGGGTGCCAAGGAATAAGTTAAAAAATATTCGATAAATTGAAAAGGACTTTAGGACATATTTTAATGCAAATTTGATATTAGTGTCTCGAAATAACCCTTCTGTAATTTTTCGGGGTTAAAATGCATACCAGAACTATGGTAAGATACAAAATTCAGCCGTCGTGAACATAGGAAAGTTTCTCAAATGGGTCCTAAAACATATTGAACTAACCAGACAGACACCACAACACGGTCAATTTAACCCTTTAATGCCCCAACAAGTGTCTTTGTCAACGTGGTCAATTTGAAAGAGAGAGTATTTTTTAATCTTTTTGAAGATTTTTGAAATTCTTAAAAAAATTATTTAGTTATTTTGTCAAAATATTAATTTTGAAGTATACGATTAGATAGATAAGCTAACCCATTCAGATCCATGGCAACAACCAAATTGCCCATCTTTATGCTTTGAGAGAGGAATGATCTCGCCACTGTTTGTTTGCCAGATGTTTTTTTTTGGTTCTTAAAAGGCAAATAATAATTTACAGAGATGAACAACTTTTACTTTCTTTCCTCTTCATCTCAAAGAACAAACTTTATAATCAAGTAAGAATGGAAATGGAAAAGCTAAAGGTGTACCAAGTACTCCTGGCACACATACATTGACAAAAGTTTTTCCTTTCGCCTTTCTCCAAAGATAAAATGAGTCGAGTTTGTTTAAGGAGGATGGGATGGAGACTAAAGCTACCAGCTCGAGCGAAATATATATTCAAACTTTAATTGAAGTAATCAAATTTTAATGAAATTACCTTTTTAGCTCCACCTACACACTTTTTTATTTCGTGTCCTTTTACATTATCTCTTATATAACATCATCTGTTCCATACTTTTTTATAGATTTAACTCGGCGAAGAGTACATTTTATGTAGCCACCGAAAGCCACCCTTCATTTTACAGAAAATATAAATTTAAAAACCTTTTTCTTCTTCTTCTTCTTTTGTGCTTCGCCTTCCTTTTTCTTATGTATTATCTTAACATTAATTGTGTTTGTTTGTTTTACCCCCTTAATTTTATCATTCTGCTTCTTTTAATCCATAATCCATCCAATTTCCAGAATACATACAATTCCGATGGAGAATAATATAATTTTTATTCTTTTCATTTCCATTTCGCCATTCTTTTTAAGCAGCTAGCCCGTATTTTTAGATATGGTGATGGTGAATCTGGGATTTGCAAACGGAAAAATATGAATAATTCATCCAATCCAACCACCATCCACGGAAATTGTGAGATTTTTTTTTAAGTCATAAAAATTTAATGAGTTTAATTCGATTTGGGAACATTTTATACTCTAAGGGTGATTGAAGGGCTTTCATCTTATAGGCTTGGAAAGAGCTACCAATTTTTAAATTGGAAATGGTATATCGTGGACTATCCACACTGCTGTATGATGCGTCCCAGGTTTGGAAAGTGACGGAATAAGTCACCATGAAAATTAAGTTATTTCAATCAATTTTGAGTTAATCCTCCTGATAAAATGGTCTAACGCCGAACTGTAGCCACAATATTGTATGATCGGCCATGACATCGCCGTAAGCGAAAAACGCCTTTTGATTTCACTGACCTCATAACACTAGGCGTTCACGGCTGCGCACCCGTCAAATTGAAGGATGGACATTAGTAAACTAATAGTGCATGTACATGCACCTGCCAAATTAACGGGTGAAAATCTGTGAACAGTGAAGCCGTTAATTTCACAGGTGAACATTCGTAGTAGTGTGTCTCTTATTTAANCGTTAATTTCACAGGTGAACATTCGTAGTAGTATGTGTCTCTTATTTAACAAATTATCAGGCCGTCCATGCAATGCTGTTCACTTATTCACTTTTTTGCACTAAATTTTAGTATTTGACTTTGTTCACTATTTCCTTGGAATATTCACTTTTTAGCTTTTCATCACTATCATTTCAATAGATGAAAACGTAGGAAATCACAAAGTGGATTATGTAGCTTTTCATCATATTTATTGTATATTTTG
>JXPH01042835.1:4654-19171 GCA_001014845.1 Mochlonyx cinctipes | reverse complement strand
AAAAGACTGCAAGTTTTGTCTTTCCTGCTTCCCAAGAAAATTGTTGCAGCCTATAAGGTTTTTAAACCAAAGTTATGAACTTTAATTTAAGAGTTTTTAATGCACGTTGAAGAAACGTATATTTTTGGTAGTAATAATACGCGTCCTTTTATCTTCCTCTTTCTGGAGCAAATATAAGTCGGTATTGAAAAAGCTGCCCAGAACAACAAACATTTTTGAGAGCTGGCACAGTTGATGGAACACGATTGTTGAAAGAAGGCATTTAGGGGCTGTGAAACTTGTCGAAGAGCTGAAAAAGAGCAAAAATCAACCGAAGCCGTGATTCTCAACTTACTTGCTGGGAATTCTTCCAATGTTACAATGAAGGAAACTATAAAATTAGATGAAATTCTATTTAAAAATGTTTCTGAATCTAAGAATTTAGCAGATGCAGACTTCATCTCAGACGTGGCAATTACAATAGCCAACAAGAAGCCTAATTTGTTTTTTATTTTATTTCTAAATTTTATTTTTTCGTCTATTGACTAATTTTGCTTTTTAAAAAATCTGCTTTATATTACTGGTGCTTTCTATATTTTTCGACCTTATTTATTTTCGGCCTTCTGAAAAAACAACCTAAATATTTCCGTCTTATGTAAAATCTGCTTAATGAATTTCGGCTTCATAACTAAATCCCGGTTTTTGCATAGTTGGATTACTGGATAGTTGTAAAATTTGATGTTGTAGTTTGATGGTTGGATAGTTGGATAAGTCAAAATGTGCCTCCGTCTTATTTGTTCAAAATAAATACACCAAAAATTTGCAAAATGATTTATGAATTTATACGCACCCAATTAAAATAACTAACTGTTTGGCACAGATCAAAGAAAGCTTCGAGTTAGTGACCTCCTTCAATACATTTATAACCAGCAGAAAAAATGCTAATTGGCGATATTCTAGCCAAAAAAGTAGCAAAAATGCTTGAAAACAAGACAATAGCACAATCAATCACTCTACGTCAAACAGACAATAAAAAACATTTCTTTAAGAAAAGAGTAAATTCAAGACAGGTTCTTTCAAAATTGTTATTTAATCATTTATTTATTGAATTTATAAAATTAAACTTCCTACACTCTCCTCACTCCATTTTTAAAAAACATTTATTTAATCATAATTATTATTGCTGAGTGGATAATAAAGGGGTAAAAATCAAGGACCTTTTTCCTGTTACATTTGTGGCGCCAATGAAAATCCAATCAATAATTTTTATTATCGTGTACTGGAATAAAAATACAAAAATCTCATGTCACTTTTAATCAATATTATTAAAAGCAAAAGTATTCCCTCGTGCATTTTCATTTTTAATTCGATTTTATCTCATTTTAATCTCAAAACAGTCAAGTCAAGTTGCTTGACTACTTTTGGCTTTGCTACTTGACTTGATTTTTATTTGATTACGAATTACGATGACAACAAATTGGAAGTGTAGTTTACATAATTTGCCTTTTACGTATTTAAATTTCCAGGAATAAAAGTGTTAAAAATGGCTCCATTGTGAAAAATAAAACATGAAAAAGGTTCTAAGAATATAAAATATCGTAAAATAAAATACAAAACCAGGTGAGTCGCGTTCGCGTGGCGTGGGTGACACCAACGCGCGCATCATAATGCAAACATATTATTACATCAACTAGGATATTACCCGTCAATAATTGACTAATTATAAAATACATGCAAAATATGACCAACTTTTTGACAAGAGTCGAATGGATAATGCCGTTAGTAGTTTTCAATTATATTTACCATAATCTGAAGTAAAACTGCCACTTTTTGCTCAATAAGATGGTGATTTGCTACCCAAGCTACCTTTAAGTCTTAGGAACGGTTTTGGATACATATAGTAGGTACATAATATTGCGTATTGCTGCCTTCATATTGTGTTCAATGAGACCTAAGGCAAATCATTTTTTCGTCAAGAAGTATCTTCCATTGCATTGCAAATGTAATTCTGTATGAAAAGTCTTAATCCATAAAAAAGCCATTTAGGTATTCGTAATTCAGGTCTTTAAACAGAAATATATGTAGATAGCAAGTGAGAAAATGCACGTTGGGGGGTGTTAACTATGTGCCTTGTTTGGACAGTTTTCCGAAGATTTGTTTTTAAAAAAACTGCCACGACGTACTAATTAAAAATCTGACATTTTAAGGATACATTTTTCATGTTTTTCATTGAAACTAGATAGCAAGTGAGGAGATCATTATTTGAACAGTCTTCCCAGTGCGTAAATTAATGGAGATGTCCAACAGTCCACGTTCTGCTTTGGAACATTGGGTATATACATTGAGTATGTGTCTCGTCAAGAATGATTGTCGATACATGAAAAACCACCGTCACATAGCAATAAAGAACAATTACTAATTTATAATTATTAAAATGATCTATTTTCGAGTAAGCCACCAATTTTTTGGGGGACTTATGCTGCGGGGTATTTTTCAAGGCTTACTCAAATTTTGGCAAATTTTTTGTTCAGAAACGAGGGTTGAATGTATACCATTTGCATTTTTCATTCATTCTGCCATGTTCTGAATTAAACGTGTCACACGTTGTTCAACAAGATAATGATTTTCTAACCAAGCCGCAGTTTATATAATCAGCCGCCAGGGTCTGTTTGCAAGGCCTTACACGGAAGTAGTTATAGACGCTTATTTTGTTGTGACCCAGTATGTGGTCCAATTAGATAGACTTTCAAAAAGTTATACACAATAAACTAGTGTTGCAAACAACTAAAGAACATTTTATGCATGAAAACGTTTTTCAAGTTATTATTTTGACACACTATCTGGCCTGATAAAATCCATTTTTGAGACATTATTCATGACAAACTACCATTACATACTAATAAAAATACTTAATGCATTAAAGATGGCTTTTTATAGGATCCTTTTTCAGACCAGAATAGAAGATTGACATCCAATTTGGCCTGATGGGATTGAAGTTTCAAAGAAAAACCACCGATACAGACGAACACACTCAATGACGCCGGGCTATTATATGGATGATGATATTAATATTATTGCTGTAGCAGCGAGAGCAAAATAAGAGAAAAAAAAAACATCTAATCGAATGCAAATTAACATCTTATTGCGAAATGGTTCATGAATCATTCTGTCTTATGACCATAAAATTACAATTATCAACAATATTGATTCTATTTATTTCATTTGAATAGTGAAAATCGATAATTCAACACTTTTTATTCGCCAAATAAATATTACATTGTATTCTTCTATTACCTGGTAGTCGTAGAAATTAGCAATTACTAGCCTTATTATTGCTTTTTTAGATGCAAATTTATTGTTCAAATTAGATGTTTGAAAGATTTCAATGAAGGAATGAGGTTCGTGTCTTAAATTTTATTGAAGTCTTTTGTTTTGTCATGCAGTTTTCTTCTACCCATTACCTGCTTTATGTATTTTCTATTAAATTAAAATGTTTATGATATTTTTTCATTGTTGGGGCACTTTTCAAGGAGAAAAATAAAACAGATTTATGCTACTATAATAAACAACAATCCTCATTTCACTTAATGATTACCATTAAACAGACATTTTGAAAATACATTTCATTTAAAATATTATTTTAATGCAAATCCTTGAGCAAAATGGGGTTTGTTGCTGATCTAGTAGCACAAGTCTTTTGTTTTTTTTTTCCTTAAAAAGAACTTCAACTAAAGGAAAGCATAATAAACATTTTGTTTTGTTAGGAAATTTATAACATAATTAAATTAGAAGAAAACTAGAAACAAAACAAAAGAGTTCAATTAATAAAGCCACGAACCCCATTTTACATTGCTTCCTAATAGTGAAAAAATTACTACCAAAAAAAGACGCTGAATTACCGAGCACCTGATATTTAAGTTGCTTCTCGTTTAAACTGGTATTCTAAACCAAAGTCTAGAGTACAGATTCCAGGCGTCAGAGTACATACTGCAAACCCTAGGGTTCAGAGTCTCCAGTCTTTTATATTCAGTCTCCACTATCAGACTCCACTCTCCAGTCTCCAGTCTCCAGTCTCCAGTCTCCAGTCTCTATTCTCCAGTTTCCAGTGTCCAGTCTTCAGTTTCCAGTCTACAGTCTCCATCTCCAGTCTCCAGTCTCCAGTCTCCAATCTCCAATCTTCAATCTCCAGTCTCCAGTCTCCAGCCTCCAGCCTTCAGTCTCCAATCTCCAGCCTCCAGACTTGAGTCTCAAATCTCCAGCTTACAGCCTTCAATCTCCAGTCTCCTGTGTCCTGTCTCCCATCTTCAGTCTCCAGTCTTTAATCTGCAGTCACCAGTCTCTAGTCTCCAATCTCCATTCTACAGTGTTCAATCTCTCATCTCTACTCTACATTCTCCAGCGTCCAATCTCCATTTTTTTGAGTCCAGAGTACAGACTTCTGGTTGCAGAGTTAGACCACAATCACCACACTCCAGGGTCTAGGTTCCAGACTCTAGGCTTCAGGACTCAAGCTCTAGAGTCTTGATTTCAAACTCCAGGCCCTAGGCTCAGGCTGCATGGTAAAAGAAATAGATTATTTCAATTTTTCATTTCATTGAATTAGATAATTTCTAAAGATGCCCAACGAAGAAAAGAGGAAAAACATTTTTCTCACAGCATCATGATATAATTTACTATAAAAATCCTGTTTTAATTTTTAATTTTCAGCAAAAAAAAACTTGATTTTGCAAGAAAAGCGCTACCACATCTTCTTAATTCTGTAATAAACAATAAAATCATAAATCACTTAAAGTTTAAATAAATTTCCAATTGAAATCGTATTACATTACATAAAATTATAATTAAACAAGTAAATCATCTTCTTAATTGACAGCAAAATTAAGAAATACATTAACAACAACATAATTCAGTCGAAGAAATTGACATCCAGCTTGATTGCCAGATAGTTTATAGCGTTTTAAAGAGGTTGAGGCTGTGCTAATTTGAAATTTTCATATTGTATGACTTAATTATTTCTTTTCAATCGATTAATTTTGCTGCTGGGGATGAATCCGAGCTTCATGTTCGCATATATCATCATGGTAAAAAGACCGGACCTGGAAAGTAATTATGCTTTAAATGTTGCATTTGTAATTACTCATATCATTTCTTTATTTTCGCTTCGAGGGATTTTTTATTTTATTGATTTATATGTCTCTTTAGTTTGGTATGGAATACTGTACTGTACAGTACATGCAAAAAAAGTGTACAAATTGTTATTGTGCTGTAAACGAAGAGAAGTCGTTAAGAAAATGGAAATTTTTCAGCTCAAAATCTATATTTTTTCAATTAGGAGACGGCCGTAAACTAAAGAGTCGTGAGAAAAGTCGGATGTTTGGTTTTTAATGGTCGGTAATTACACAATTTAAAGTATTTTTATGTCAATATACAATTATTTTTGCTTTCGTTTTCATTATATTGTTTTTTAAAGCAATTGTATGGCTTGGTTGACATTTTGACTTTGGACCTACACCGAACATTTTGATCCGCAAGTGAATTTTTCATTTTTTTTCGTCTAGTATATTACATTCAAGAATCAAAAATGGAAGTGGTTTTTGTGTGTTCTCTTTTGTCCACTGAAGTTGAATTATCAATTTTAATCTATAATTTAATAATTGGGGAGCAAATATATGCCCTTCAAAACCTCTAGTCTAACGTCTCCAATTTTCATCCGACTTCCAAAATTTAAAATTCCAGTGGTTTTTTATTATGTATTTAACATAAAATAAGACTATAAAAACAAATTTTGCACTCCTAAGTCCCTTAAAACGATCCAAGTGGAACCGATGAACCAAATTTTGTCGTTTTAACCACTTTTTACAGGTCATTTTTTCCGCTGATGTCAAATATCAATTTTTCTGGTCCTTATTTACCTAGTTCAAGATTTTCTAATTTACCGAGTTTTCATACAAAATATTCTAAGAGCCTAACGGTCAATTTGAAATATCTCAAGAACTAGATGTTTGATAAAATCCAACAAGGGCTCAAAATGTTTGCGAATGAAATGTTTGCACGTTCTTAGAACATTTAAAGATGATCGGACCAACAGGAGCTCAGCCTCAAAATACCGTTATTTTTGGTGAAAAGTACAAAATTAAAATGACCGGCGATGCATAATGGTCAATTCAAAAATCTGAAAAAAATCAAGGAAGATCCTTGTTTTTGAATATCATAGTTGAAAATCAACCTTATAGCTCCGCTCCACCCTAATATCTATGTAATTTACGATAGTCTACGAAGGTCTACAAACGTCTACAATATTCTACGATGTTTTAGACTTTCAGGACTGCTCCAAATGACATAGCCTAGGTAAAAAGAGTAATCGTTTAGTTTATAAATTGCAGTAAAATATCCTTCTCTCTTTATTTGAATACAATTTAAGTAAATTGTGATGTAAGTCTTAAGAGGCTTTAATAATATATAATTACATAAAAATGTTCAGTCATAATTTATATACTTAAAGAATGTAATGTTGTACTTATAATACCTTTATAACAAGCGAAAAATATTTTATTTTTTATTTTTTCTATCATCACACCTCAGAGTCTCAGAAATGCTGTACAAAAATCTGCACTGCAAGAGAAGAAGATTAAAGTATGGTTAAAGAGCGTCATTATTATGATTATTATTCATAATAATTGTTATTTTAAAATCATAATGATAATCAGCATCACCAATGATGAGGATTCTAAGCAGTTAATGGTGCTTTAGCGGAAATAATTGAGGTGAGAGATTGAGTCGTCAGAGATAAAGTAAACTGCAATAAATACTGTGTTTTAATGAGGAATCGTGTGTAACACCACAATATTCGGTTTAATACTTCTTAATTTCACCCAAAAAATATATAAAAAATCGAATTTATTTTAAGTTGATTATGATTTTTATGACTTCATTAAGAATGGAAACCGTAATAAAAATGATTGTAATTCACAAATTTATCGATTTCCGAAACTAATTTAAAAATATTTGCATATTGATTGCGTTACGAGCGAACAAAGACCAGATTATAATCTACTTAATTATAATACAACATTTATTTTACGAGTTTCTAATTAATTTTAATCTACTGTTTATTATTTAATACGGTAAGTTATCGGTCGAATATACAAATATTTCATCATAATTCCAGAAGCACTTTTGAAACGTGCCCTTTTTCATCTTCTTGTAATACCACCGTCATGACTTCTGATTAATTCATAATAATTTCCACGTTCTCACAACATAATTCACCATCCAATTCAAAATGAAATGCATCATCGTAGAAAAGGTTAATCCAAAGCAATAATACTTAACATCCATTCTTGAAACAAAACAAAAAAATAAAGTAAGTAAAAAAATTGATAAATGCCGACACGAAACCTCCAACTGAGATCATTTGTTTCAAGTTACAACCGTACATTATATGTTAATTAAATTCTTTTTGATTTAAAATGTCATGTTTCATTTTTATTTAGAGAATTTCAAGTATTCACGATGCATTTTAACATTTTTTTTATATATTAAAAGATTTGTTTCTCTTAAGTAAGAGGGTTCGTCACTTTAATTTATTGCAGTCTTTTGTTTTTATGTGTTTTAAAATGCTCCGGATTCCTAAATTTTCTAAATTTTTGAGATATTCTAGAAGATTAATGAAGATAAATCCACATAAGTCGTACATAAAACCATTTTAGGGAACTTCATGAAATATTTAGCATTTTCCATACTTACCAAAAGTTTCTGTTCCAAATTTTGCAACTGGCACCCATATATTACGATTTTAGGTGCGTCTAAGTGCCAAAAATTAAATAAAAAATATTTTTGGGAAGAAAAGTATGTGTTGCAACTGGCTTCGATAGATCACAAATCCGTTAGTTGGACTTAAGTGCCGATAATTATAAAATCAAAGTACTTATTTTTGAATAGAAAAAAGTGTGCTGCAACTGGCTGAAGTCATTCCGACTTTTAGGACTTTAAAAAGTGGCAATTGTCAATGATGTAGCCCACAACAGGGCTGTTCACTTTGTCACTGAATTCACATATGGTGTTGGTCTAACTGTTAGATACAGACTGAATTTGAAAACCAAAAATTATCCTGTTGGAACCTAGAAAACCTCTAGGGTTTCTCCGTTGTCCTTTTGGAAATCAATTATTAGGAGGAGAAAGAGGGGTTAAATTACAAAAATCAAGATTCGAAGATTTTTCCAAGTTTTTTTCTGTTCAAGAGAGATATAAAGTTGGAACAACGCAGGACCCCTACTACGCATGTTAAAGGATAAAAAGAAATATTGAATTGAATAAGAATCGAGAAGTAAAAGTGTGAATGGTGAAGAGTGAGACAAGAACGAGCCAAATTGTATGTGAGTAACCGAAAAAGGAATACGTGAATTTAAATGGGAGTGAAAAATACTGCCCTGGTGGCTGCCTATCAACCAGAAGGCTACGGGTTCAAGTCCAACCTGTGATGATTCAATTAACTTACGTTTTTTTCATGTATTATCATTAAGTAGAGCGTAATATAAACATTTTTTCAATAAATAATTCCACAACAGGGTTTAAATGACAAAATTTGTGCCAAAAAAAAATTATTCTTGAATTTTATTGGCAAAAATTGGACAAAAGCTTATTTTTTAATATTTTCCCACAACTTTCTCAAATTACATTTTTAAAATCAATAATTCAGTACACGAACCTCAAGAATTCAATCAAAAAGAATATTTTTCTGATAACAACCATTTCAAGATTCTTCTAAACTTGGGAGGTCCTTTTGGACAAAAACACAACATAATTTGAAATTCATAAACCGATTTAATTTCGCTTACAATAATTCAATTTCTAAATGCGAGATGAGGGAATAGGTACCAAGAAAGCGTCTCTCAACCTACCACAGTCTGTCACCATTCTAAATTCTTGTATTATATTTTTTTTCTCGTAAAGTTCGCTCAATCGATTCAATGCCATATTGAATTTAATTGATCGCCGCAGCATTTTTGTGCGTTTTCACATAAAATATTTCGTTTCTTTCTCGATACTTTTTCGCTCTTTTGATGTGAGTTTATGTCATTTTAATTTAATTTTTTGCGGTATAAAATTTCATGAGGATAGTTAATTATTGAAATTCAATTAAAAACAAACAAATTGCTCACTGATAAATTGCGATTTTTTGGTTTTTGCATCATAAATATGCTTCATTAAGCAACAGGTTTTTTATTCGTGATTTTTGTTAATTTAATAATTTGGAAAGTTTTTAATTGTGATCCTCCCGGACAAGAAGACGCTACAAAACGAAATACATCCGGTGTTGTGAAGCGTTAAAAAGACCCATGAATGTCGCGTAAAAGGTGACGGTAATGAGGCGAAGAAGTCGCTGTTTGATCAGCATTATGTGACAAATAGGCAGTAAAACATTTCAACAAGAAAATATATTTCATTAAAACTTAAATTACGAGTTATAATAATTTCAATTTATAATTTTTTAAAACATAAATACAAATAGGAGCCAGTGCCGGGACGGAATATACGGAGAATATGCAAGAGACATGTACATGCACTGGATGGGGAAGTCGTCTGCGAAATAATAAAAAAATTGCTGTTAAAAAACTGCAAAAAGATAGATGATCATCCTAGAAATCCACGGACGAATACCCGAATTTTTGAATCCAGATTGCGTCTGAACTAATTGTAGACGCAGGGATCCACATCTGGTCTAAATTATTCTGCCTAATTTATATCAAGATGCCTATTTGCGCTTAGTTCTGAGGGTCTTGAAAATGTAAGGCACACTCTTGCGTCTAGTAGAAAGATAGTCGTTCGTGTAGACGCAAGCGTCTATTGCGTCCACCACACGGACGGACGTTTTGGATACATTACTAGGTGCAGAGACGTGGTTGTAAAGACGCAAACAAGGGGATTGGTACCCATTTTATGCCTACCAATTTGTAGCCCATTCGGACAAAGGCTTCTATGGGCTGACATTTTAATACCAAAAAAAAAAATTATACCGTTTTATTATAAACATTCAATTATAATAAAACAGAGTGACGTCTTGAATAATCAGTGTCCTCCCCAAATGACACTCCTAATTAACCGGAGCGATGTTAGAGTGGAGGCATAGAAAAAAATATACAAATTAAAGTTATGAAGCCAGATCGGCCTGGTTCTTCTATAAATAAAGCTGAAACTTACTATTACAAAAACTATAATTTTTGCTATTTTCTTAAATTTTAGTTTGAGCGTTTGCCCTGCTAATACAGCTCTAAAGATCCTCTAAGGAAGATCCTTATTCAGAAGAAATAAAACCTAAATTTGCGTGTAGCTTTTTTCAGAAGTATTGAACAAATCAATTGTTTAATGCTCGCTTTGACAGAAACAAAACTTATTTATTATTTTGTAAAAGGACGAGCCCCTAATTTTGCGCGTACCCATAGCCTTCTTAGGGATGATCCATCTTTGAAAGGTCTATTTTTCAGCGTATCCTTAGTTTAAAGTTTTGGCCCACCTTAGAATTTCCAAAAACTTCTATAACTGCTCGTGCTCGCCTTACTATGTATGGATAATTCTAATTATAATTAAGTCACCTTCTAATGAAACTCAAAATATACCTACTAACAGTTCCTAAAACAATTTAGCCAACGAGATATGGGATGCATTAGGAATTTATAAGATTCTAGGGTTCCAATAATCGGAATGAACTTAAATTTAGAACTGGAGACTGAAAATCTGAGGAATACTAAAAAAAGGTATGTTAAAAAATGCTCAGCGATGGAACCCCCAATTTGAGCTGGATGAACCCTAAATAAAAGTTCAAATTAGCCAAAAACAGTTCATTTATCTTTTTTTAGAGTTCATCCAACGCTAAAAAGGTGTTACTCTGAACCTTAAATAAAGTAAACTTTGGCTACTTTTCGTAGGATTTTGTGTGAAGATTTTGATAAATACTCAAGAACAATTCCTAACAAAGTTTATCTAGGACCTAGGGAACAGGGATGTCTCATTCAGAAATCTCAAGTTCTGATAGTTGGAATAAGATCAAATTTGGAACTCAAGATTTTAATATGTACCCTCGACCCCGTGATCTTGGATAAAATTTAGTTGAAAGCTGTTTTTTGCTCCTGACCATAAACTCATGTTCTAAGTTTGAGCTCATTCAGATCATTGGAACCCGAGATTCTTATAAATTACTAGAGAATATCACCTCTCAATTCCCGGGCCCAGAATCAAACTTTGTTAGGAACTGCTGCTGGGTACTTGAGCTCCCAGATTGTGATGTAGTAACCGTTGGGCCAGTGATTATTGCAATATTATTTTTATCAGCGTTGCATGCTGATATTGAAAATGTAATGAGAGTATTTTGATGTCGTTGCTCCAATATCAGTATGTAATGTTGATTTTCATGATTGTTAATTTTAAGTTTGACTTTTTTATATCCCAAAATAAGTCTTGATTGAACGTGAAACGGGCAATTGTTCGAAAAAAACGACAACTGTCTATAAGGTGGCACTGTACAGGGCCTGTCTATTTTTTACAGACACAGACTAAATTTTAAAACCAGAAAGTATTATGTTGAAACCTAGAGAACCTCGTAGGTCCCTCCGTTGTCCTTTGGAACATCAATTACATCGGTTTAGAAACATCAGAGATATTGAACTTCAAAGTGTAAAAGGCAACTCAGGAACCCAACTCAGCTTTTTAGTCTTGGCATGAAATATAAATATCTAGTTTTGAAATATGCATTGCAGTTAATGGATGGATGGATGGATTAACGGCTATTTCGGTGGGAAAGTATAAGTTTATCAGCACAGGTATGGAGATTTTGTTACACTTGGCCAAATACCATATGGCTGAATCCCATTGGGCCGAACACAAAAAAATTATTTGGACATTTGGCCGAATCATAAAAAAAATATTTGTGGCATTGGGCAGAAATAGGAAAAAAATATTTGGACGAAAAAGAAGATATGGCATACAAAAAGGTATTTGCAAAAATGGTGCATTTTGTGGGATTTTTTAATTATCGCAAAAATAATTTTTCTTTATTAAAATTCGTAATCAATTTAAGAAAAAATGGTGCATTGTGTGCAATAATCCTAATTTTACTATATCCCAATCACCATAGCTGTTAAAAGGTGCATCGATCGTTGGATTACAATTTCTAGTTCACCAACTTTGGTTTGATTTGAAGCTCTTAAACTCAGTATTGATAAAATTATTCAGCCCACTGAATTTACGAGCTCCAAATCGAACCAAAGTGGGTGAACTAGAAATTATGCTGCAACAATCGATGCACTTTCTAACAGCCATGCTAATCAGTAAAAAAAAAATCTCAGAAAAAAAGGTGTATTATGCGGAGTTTCTTAATTATCGTCTGAAAATAACTTTCTTTAACTAAAACTTATAATCAATTTAAGAAAAAAGGATGCATTGAAAAAGGGAGCATTATGTGCGGTTTTTCAATCATCGCAAAAATTAACTTTGTGCAATAATATTAATTTCACTATATCGCAAGCACATAAAAATCTTTTGCAAAAGGGTGCATTATGTGGGGTTTTCTTATTTAAAATAATTTATAAATTTAATTTTTGTTATTTCGCCAAATCTCCAATATTTTCTCGAAAAACAGCCTTATGGCCTCGGCCCGTTTTGATTCAGCCAAACAGCTTTCTGCCAAATGGCCTTCGACCATATGTCCCAACACCGGCACGGAGGCATCAATATGTACCCATTGATGGGTACCTCAACTGAGTGAACTAGGATAGTTTATAGGATCAGGATATTGGAAGTGACAGTACAAATTTGTGCACTGTAGAGCTACAGTTTATACTGTCTACCGAAACGTTTCATCTTACGTTTTACCAGTTTGTTAACAAAACTATCCACTGAAAAAAATATCCTGTTGATCCAACTATTTTCATGGGTTGTTACAACAAGAAACGTTCTTGAAATTTTGTCAACTATTGAAGTTTGTTGATATTACAAAACTAACTGTTCTGACAATAATGTTATTAACAGAATTTTTCCCTGTTCACAATATTGTCAACTATAAAAAAATTTAGGTTGGGTCTCGAACCCATCGACGACGTATCACTGTTTTAGACTGCTTACTTACAGATTGCGCTACAGATAACTTGGCCCTATTCTGTTAAGAAGAGAAGGTTTGGTTACAAAATCCATATTTGGAGGCAACCATTTATGATTATAAACAAGCTCCACGCAAAAAGTGTAAGCTGCAAAAACTTGCCCAGAGATTTAAATTTATGGTGGCCACGCGTCATTGTCATTTCTCTTGCACTTTTTTCTTTTGAAACGGAAATGCAAATTGCAATTGTATGTTTTCAAGGAGTGCAAATGCAATTCAACGAAACTCAAGATTTATTGTGCAGAACATGTTGAACGGAAAGTTGTGTATTTATATAAATAAGAATATTTATTAATTCGGTGCTAAAATGGCATGAAATTTGGTCATAAAATTTAAGGTTTTAATTTAAACATACAAAAACATAAATAAAGTACCAGGCGTTGGTGGAAAATAGTTTATTTTATCTTCAAATCTATTAAAAAATCGAAATTCCCACGCAACGCTTTTGCGTATTTTTATGCAACATAATTTGGCGCCAACATCTAAGCGCGCTATCCCCAAATTTGGTCATTTCAATTTATCTTATTTTGTGTGTCTGGATACAATATTTTCCAAAAAATCATTTTATCTCTTTTTTGCTACCATTTTATTTTTATTTTTGTTTGGGTGGATTCTGTGGGGGCGTTGTCGCCGATCGAGGAAATATAATTACTTATTTAGTTTTTTTATTGATTTTTAATTTGATAATAAAAACGAGATCATAAAATGTGTGACGTTTAATAGTTTTATTTCCAAAAATTAATGATGATTCAATACCATGATGACCTTTGTCATTTTTATAGAAAAATAATAAAAAAAATGTTCAAAATGAAAAATTTATGAATGAATTTTTTTCTGCATAATTTCAGTGAATTTGCGTAGAGTAGAAATAACAATTATGAATATTTTACGTGAGCGTAATTTTATCTCGATTTCATGTATCTGGAGCAGATCAATCAGATTGAGAGTTTTTGAGTAGACGTTGATGGTTATCCGTATGAAATGTATATGGAGATATATGATAATAATCGCTTGTGATCTTACTGCTTAGATATTTTATTATTTTAATTGGACTTGAATTATAATTTAGTCAAGTTTTACCACATATTCTCTTGGTCAGCGTCGGGCAGTTTTACGCCAGCAATGCAATAGGATATTTTTTAATCGTCCTTCTCTGATTCTCTGGCTCTGCCCTTCAGTTTTATATTTTGGCGGAAATTTTGAGACCAATCCATGAAGTTTGACATTTTACTATCAGGTAAATGCTATAAAGAAATAATGAAATTTCGTTCTTTTCACAATATCTTTCGAACTCGTTCACCAATTCTACTCTGTTGTTAAAAATGGACCTTAAAAAGTCACGAACATGAGACACTATAACGTCTAAATTGGTTCTAGAATGCAGGAAG
>JXPH01042822.1:0-11272 GCA_001014845.1 Mochlonyx cinctipes | reverse complement strand
TGTTTATCGTTAGTCTATAATTGTAAACATTCGTGTAACTAGGCTAAGAAAGATTTTCAATAAATATCTATATCTATATCTAAGGAGGCCCCCTCAGCCTCCTATTTATTCAACAATGTGAAGGATCGTTGCAAGTGGACACTACATTTGATCCACAAAATCAAGAATGAAAATTATTCTTCAATTAATTTCAAATACTACAAGTGATCAATGTCTAAAAAAAAAATTGTTCAGAATTATTTTTCATATTTTTGGTTGAAAACCCTCCAAAAACCACTTTTTGATGGTTTCGGCAGATGATAGCACATTCCAATTTTTTTCCGATCACGCTAAAAATGTTGGCCACCCTACTAATCATACACTTTAAAATTGATAGACGAAGTTTCAGTGGTGTTTTTTTTAATCAGACGAGATCAGCTATTCTGAAGCCACCCTACTAATCATGCACTACAAAAAAAAATAGAAAAACCCTGTGAAGCAATCTAACTTTTGAAGGCATTTAAATANCAAATTAAGTATTTTAGCGAGGTTAAATGGAAAAAACTTTGTTTTAAGCACAATAAATTACTAGATCTCTTTCACTCTCTTGCTTGATTCAAAGGATGTTGTGATGGAGATTGAAGGTTGATTGGTCTATTGCTATGGGGTGAAAAATAGAAAGTTTAATTAATTGAAAGAGGCTTTTGATCTTCAATTTATAGTAATTTATTTGTTTTGAACTTCTGAAGCAACGTAAGTCTCGCCATCGTCGAAAATTCAGAATTATATTTTTCTTTCACTTTAAGCAATCTAACTTTTGAAGGCATTTAAATAGTAGCAGGAAAGTATTTTGTTCTGGGGAGTTTTAGGGATGCTCAACACGATCCCGTGTTGTACGAAAACCGGTTCTTTGGTTACACTAAGACACAGTTCATGGTCAAATCGATGTGGTTGACTCAATTTTAATAATCATGATTTAGGTTTGTTAAAAACACTTAAACAAACGAGGAGAGCTATTGGGTCTGCAAGTTAAAAACCTGAATTAGACACTAGATGTCAACACTTGTGTATGCGCTGTAGTAAATCATTGACATACATTTCATTTTGAAGCTCTATCCATAAGCTGTCAAAATCAGTCGACAGTGTTTGATTTGCTTATTCGCATCATATTTTTTTCAATCATGGAAAATTTTGAAAATTGGCGAAAAAACTGCATTTGCGGGAAGTTTTGTTGCGTCACCTTTTTGCAAAGAAAACTGCAGCCGAAAGTCATCGGTTGCTCGTGGAATTGAATGACAAACATGCTCTTGAGAAAGCACAGTGTTTCAAGTGGTTTCAACGCTTTAAAAGTGGTGATTTTGACATCAAAGACAATCAAAGGTTTGAAGATGAAGAAATGGAAGCGTTTCACTCGATCAAGACTAGTATCAAACACAACAAAAACTTGCAGAATCATTGGACGTGAAACAAGCAGCCATTTCCAAGCGTCGAAAAGCATTGGGATTCATCCAAAAGCAAGGAAGTTGGGTGCGTTACGAGTTGAAGCCGCGAGACGTGGAAAGGCGATTTTGCATGTTTTAAATGCTGCTCGAGCGTCATAAAAAGAAGTCGTTTTTGCATCGAATTGTTAATGGCGACGAAACATGGATTCATTACGACAACCCGAAGCGTAACAAATCGTATGTGAATCCCGGCCAACCAGCCAAATCGATACCGAAGAAGAATATTTACGCTGTATTTGGTGGGACCAGAAGGGAGTTGTGTATTATGAGCTTCTAAAACCGGGTGAAACCATTACTAGAGAGCTGTACCGACAATAACTGATTCGTTTAAATAGATCATTGATGGAAAAACGGCCAGAATGGGAGGCCAGGCACGAGGTATAGGTTTTCCAACATGACAATGCTCAACCACATGTTGCTCATGTCGATGCAGAATACGCTTCACTTCAGTCTAAGGCANAAAAACGGCCAGAATGGGAGGCCAGGCACGAGGTATAGGTTTTCCAACATGACAATGCTCAACCACATGTTGCTCATGTCGATGCAGAATACGCTTCACTTCAGTCTAAGGCACAAAAATTGGCTCGATTTGTTCTTTGATTCAAAAGATGGCCGGTTTTTTTTTGGGATAGCATCCACAACTTGGCAGCAAGATGGGGAAATGTTGTAGCTTCCGATGGACAATACTTTGAATAACAGAATTGTACAAGATTTTCTTTAATAAACGCTCAAATTTCCTAAAAAAATCGGTTTTTAACTTATAAACCCAATATGATTTTTGAGAATTGGATGTAAAGTTTAGGAGATATGCAACCGGACTTGAAGGGACCGGAATTCGCTACTTATTTAGAAATTTTAAAAACTCTTAAAATCAGACCAGGTCAGCTATTGTGGGGCTACCCTAATGATTAGCTGTAAAAAGTATTTGCAAAATTCATAGCACATCTCTTGAAAAAATATTATGATTAATTACCTTCATTAATAAATCCTATTTGCTAAACTAACATAAATTATGTAAATATTACAGATTATTAAAATGTGGAAAGTCATCTATTAATATCACAATCAACATTCCTTCACATTGTTTATAAATATCTTCACTTTTTATCATTAAATAGCGTGCATAGTGTTATTATTATGTAAGAGATGGGCTTGCTACTTTTATCAATTAATAATGCATTATTTATTTATTTCAAATTACTTAATTTATTGTTCCCTTTTCTCAATTGACACTGCATGATCACAATCCAGTTTAACCACGAGAGATACCCTAAACCTAATATCTCGTTCCGTCAGTTTTGTTGTAAATTTGTAGTTTCGGATAAGGTGGGTAAGCACCACTTTCATTGACATCCACCCATATTTCATACCTGGAATAAAAAAAATGTATTTTTGAAAAATTTGTTTGAAGCCACTGATGAAGTTAATTTATTTAACCGAAACGTTGGCGATCTGAAATGAAATTATAAGCAGGATTTTAAATAATTTTTGAAAATATTTCACAAGGGTATGAATTTAATTTGATTTTGCGTGGCTTACCAATGCAATTTCTGAGCCCTCCACTAAAAGGAATGTAGCAATAAGGATGACGTTTCGCCACATTTTCAGGAAGAAAATTATCTGGATTAAAAACTTCGGCATCTTTTCCCCAATATTGTGGATCACGATGGAGTTTGTAAATGCAAACGACGAGATTTGCTCCAGCAGGAATTGTGTAGGTGTCTAAAAAATAATGTTTATCAAATAGGCCGGATAGTGGCTAATTTAAGTGTTTACCTAATTTCAAGTCTTGTGTACACATTCGTGCAATAGATGAAGCGATTGGCATAAATCTTATCGACTCTTTCACAACCATTTCTAAATAAACAAGTTTTGTTAAGTGTTCTTGTTCAATATCCTGGTCTTTCTCCGGAACCACACTCATAACTTCCTGGTACACTTTTTCTTGTATTTCAGGATGTATGGCGAGCAATAAAATTGTGTTGGCAACTGCTGTGGCTGACGTATCATTGCCTGCAATAATAATCGTGTCCAAATGCTGTAGCATTTCTGATTCGTCAATTAATTTGGATTCTTCTGAAATTTCTAAAAGTTTGTCGATGAAAATTTGTGGTTTTTTGTACTCTACTCCAATCTTATCCTTTTCGACAGTTATGTTCTTTTCTCCTTGCTGTTGTTTCATTTTCTTAATTGCCAGAATTTTTTTCGACATATTTTGGAAAATTTCCATCCTCCATTTCTCTTCTCTGTATTTTGGTGTTAGTCTATAAATGAACTCAGGATGTAGCCAAAATTTGTAAATGCGCTCCCACATGATGGTGAAGAGACTGAAATTTAAGATAATTTTATTGAAGAAAGGAATTTATTTATTTTTTTACTATTCATTGTTGATTATGTATTCTTCCAAAAATGCTTCATCAAAATGTTCATCGTCATCCTCTACATTTATACCAAGGGTTGTGGCTGAAAAGGCGTTAGTCATTTAAAAAAAATATCAATAAATTTTTTTCTCTTATATTTCTATGAAGCTTCCGAACAATGCGTCACTTCAGCAGCCCTCTAAGTGGCTTAGTTGGCTACTTTGTTTAAAGCCTTTCTGTTTCAGTCCAAAATCCTAGTCAACATAACAGGTCCTAATCCCAATTCCAGATTATTAGGAATTTTTTACATAAAAGCCATTTGTCAGAGCCTCCTGCTAATACTTCAGTATAAGGCTGAGGCAAAAAATCTGTTCGAATTCGTCCGCATGGTGTTAAGTTTCCCACATAGCCCGGACCCGTTTGCCCATTTTGAATCCTAGTCAAAATAATTATTCATTTGAAGCTTCATCAAAATCGGGTGAGATTTACTCCCGTTGTCGTGGTGACTCACATGTTTATAACTTTGCGTTACCTTAGTTACATTGTGGCATACATACGTAACGGTTATTTTTAAACAAAAGCCAATTCGTGTTCAGGAATGTCTGAAATGTACTTAAAATGTATTTTATCAAGTTTTTCGTTCTAAGGATAGAAGGATAGAATCTACAAACATTGGCATTATATTTCATTTGTAAGGTTCTATTTTGCATTAGCACAGACACTAACGATAAAAACAGAGCCTATCTTTAGTAGGTTCTTTATGTTTTTCGGTAGGATTATCCTTCCTTTGTTAGGTTTTGCATATTTTTCTTTGATTTTTCGGTAGGGTTACTGTTGTTTTTGGTTCTGGTAAGCGCTATATCTCNTTTTTCGGTAGGATTATCCTTCCTTTGTTAGGTTTTGCATATTTTTCTTTGATTTTTCGGTAGGGTTACTGTTGTTTTTGGTTCTGGTAAGCGCTATATCTCAGTTTTTTGTACTTCGCGCGTTTGAACAAAAGAAAGCCATATGCAATACCAACAAAGTTTTTTATTTTTTTGAATAGATTTTTTTTTAAATATTGAAACATATTTTTGGTGCATTTTAAAGTTTGTCACCAAACACTTGTGTACAACCCACAAGGTAGCAGAAAAAGAGGATGAATGAAAAACACCTGGCGTTGCTCAACGCTGGCGGAAGTTAATGCTTGGGCAGTCCAGAGTGGCAGCTCTTCATTTAACAATATATAGGAATTGAAGTAAATGGACTCCGACGTACGAAATGGCAACTTTTTATTTATGGCCTATGCTCTTAGGGACAGTTCAGCATCAAAAGTAAGTAAAAGTATTTTGATGTAAAATCTATCGTTTGGCATAGTTTTTGGAGGGTCGTTTACCATGTTATTATCCTCTACTAAAATTTCTTCGGCTTGATTGTTTCCTTCAATGAATGACTGATCCTTATTTTCGTTGTAATGGGACATCATCAAAGCTACTAGTGTCTCCTATAGGTATTTTTCTAATTTATTTTGTTTTTGAAAAGAAGGCGTTACGGGAAATATTTTCCAGTACATATATTGTGAGCACTACCTGGTGGTCAATATACTGAAAGTAGATAAATTTGGGCTGTAGGGCTCTCTAAATAACGATGTTTTAAATTTGATAATAATAATAATATAATATAATAAGGCCTATAGGTACCCTATTGGGACCAGGCGAGTTCTCATATTTCAGAGAACTTTCTAGGTATTAATGGACGTACAGCTTATAGTGGATTCCGAACCACCACAACTTTAATGGTTATGCTAATGAGTTACCAGTTCATTGAGCCCATCAAGTCATGCTCAATTTTGGCTGCGAGGAAACTGACTAACCTCTTCGACACGAACGCCATTCGAACGCCTTCTATCCCATACTTAAGTTTTTTGCAGCAAGTATATTTTTGATAGCATGGCTCTGACGATACATGTCGGAAATTACCTTGTTTACCCTATTATTCATTAATAATAGCGCACACAAAGCAATTTACCTTCTCGACAACGCTGAAAAAACGCAAGTTAATTCAATCGTCACGGGTCGGATTTGAACCCGTACCCTCTGGTTGATAAGCAGACGCGATACCGATCAAGCCACAAGGGCAGTCTAAATTAAATTTGATACTCACACTATATTAATGCCATAGTATCTTCTCTCGGTAATGCTTTGATCGCCATTACGCCAAATTGGTACAAAATTATCATGTATGTATGTATTGAAAGAAAGGTGAACATCTAGGGGCCTTAGGGCTTTTGTATAAAAGTAACTGTGATTTCTTTTGGAGAATAGTAGACTTCTAGGAACCTTGCCGGAATAAAGGTTACGCTATCAACCTTGGTTATTCGACAGGAAAGAACTGTTCAGGGATGAATTACCCCCGGGAATAATTGACCAGCGAATACCATTAGAAAGAGGAAGAATAAAAATAATTGGCCACTAACGGTGGCTTCTCATGCTGGTAGCGCTTTTGAAAATCGAAGACAGATATTTTTAATGCCTAAAAAAAACTTTTCAGGTGGACACTTCGGGAATCAGCCAAAAAGCCAAAATAAAAGACATCCTAATAGATACTGTCCTGTCACCTTGGAGCAAAAGAATTTATTTTCAAGTATTTTAAACATCATTTGAAATTTATTCAAATATTTCACAACACATTTTTTACCAATTAAAGCATCCAAAGTGTATTTCGCAGATTCATGGAAAAAGTTGAAAGGTCCTTTTCCCAGATAGTTCTCTAGCCTCTGCATAGCTGTCCTACTTTTAGAGTTGAAAAGCGGCATGAAACTCCTCAAAATTGAATGGCTAAATGTTGGATTCAGTAACTTTCGATGAATCTTCCATGTATTTGCTATAAAATGGAAAAAGTTAATTTTTATTGTTCATCTGACTAATCTTATGCGAAGATTTTCTTCTTCTTAACATAACATAGAACGCAAGTACATAATAACAAACTTAACGCCTAAAACTTTAATTTCAGTTACTTGTTTGCTTTTCATCAATCAATCAATCAATAGATTAAAAGTTTGTAATATCTTAAAAAAGCTGTTCCAAATTGTCTAAAAAACGTGTAAAAAATTATAAAAATTATTTGACAAAAAAAAATTCTGCGTGTGTGTCTGTCGTCAGCCTGTCCATCTGTCGTGTGTCTGTATCCTCAATAACTCGCGTAGTTCTTAACCGTTTTGGCTGAAATTTTGTGTGGAGACTTTTCTCTTAATAGGCCAAGTCGGGCCACGGGGTCAGGGGGCCCTCATACGAGTTCACCAGAATTTTACAGAAATCTTGAGTTCTAATGATCGGAATGAGCTCAAATTTGGAACATAATCTTGTGGTAAGTACCCAAGAACAGTTCCTGAAAAAGTTTGAACCTGGGACATCGGAATCTGTAGGTTCCTATGTACCAGGAACTTCTAGAATTCTGGAGTTATAGTGGCCGAAATGAGCTCAAATTTGGAATATAAGCTTTTGGTAAGCATCCAAAAACAGTTCTTAAAAAATTTTGACCCTGGCATATTGGAAACTAGGGGCTCCTACGTACCGGGCGGGCACTTTCAGAATTCTCGAGTTCTAGTGATCGGACTGAGCTCAAATTTGGAATATAAGCTAATGGAAAGTGCCCAAGAACAGTTCACATGATTAATTTGAGATAATACTATCTATTCCTGGTGCTTCCAATTACCAGACTTTCTTGGATAACTCTGTAATTACTTTTCCGATCCTCTTCCAAATTTGCACATATCATCTTTGCAAAGTCTAAATCCAGTTAATATCACAGAATATACAATAAATATGATGAAAAGCTACATAATCCACTTCAATGTTTTCTTAATTTTCTATGTAAAATTCATCTGAATTTGCTAAGTTCTTACTTGAAAATAAAGTGACTCACACGTTGTTAGTGTTTTTAAGTAGTTATTACATACCAATATTTATAATTTATATTTTGTGTGCATTAAATTATTTGTCTATGGGGTAGCTCTATAAAGGTTCGAATCATATAAGAACTGAAGGCAAACATCCAACTCCAGGACTAACAACTATGCAAGGGATATGAAGCTGTCGGTTTTTTCCTGCACCAAAACTGGTGCCCTTGTTTGCAAGGTTCCACTTCCTATACATTCAATTGTGTTGATTGGGTGAATGGATGCTTGAAAGTTATTACATTCTTTTGAGAACATCACTAGATTTTAGTTACAAATACAAATGCGTAAATCCAAAAGGCTATTTTGAACTACACATTCCGAAATACGATACAGTAAAAATTTCCATCTCATTCCTTCTTCTGGCAAATTATTAACAATTTATAAGTTACTAGATCTCAATAACACACCCAATGCACCAAAACTTACTAAAATGGATGGATGGATGGGGGGTAGGGTGTGCAATAGGAATTTGTTACCAATCGCACGAAGGCCGCAAGGCGGGCCCATTGTGCTGAATCCCTGAAATAAGCAAAGATATCCTTCTACTCTACTCCAACTTATTGAAGCTTGCTTATTTCCTCCAATTTACAAAGGTAAAGAATTATAAATTGCTACTCCTCGAACAAAGATTGTACGGTTGTAAAATGCTATTCTGTTTTGTGGCTTCAGAAAGTGAAAATCACCATGTTGCCTGGAGACCTTAAATCTGCCATAAAGGTAACACCGAGCTCGTGTCAGAATTAAGTGGTGTAAGAGCATACAACATCATGGACGAAGAATACCAAGATGTCCAGAAACATGGTTTGGTCACTTCACTTGAAGAACGAATTTTTCGTATATGTTTTCAAAAGCACGTTGTAGTATAAAGTGCTATAATGTTGAAGTTTATTGCTAGAATGTGAAGGATTTAGGTTTCGGTCTGAATAAATCAGGGCCGTGCATATCTATTTTGCAGCAAGTTTCACCTGGAACAACTTGGGGGCCCCCTAAAGGGCCCTTTTCATGTTTTATTGCATTTTTGTTAAACAATTTGTCGGTCTAAGTGGTTTCCTTGCACCCAGGAAACCCCCTTATGCACGGCCCTGGAATAAATGTATTTAGTATGTGTCTAGGGTTCCATGTAAACGTATTGAAAATGCGCGCCACCTAGTATTGTTTCAATGCATTATTTTGGTTTTTTTTTAAATGTTGGTATGCCTTCACAAATCACTTAAAATGAACAACAACGTGAACTTCACCCAAACCAGGTTTCTGGACATCTTAGTATTCTTTCGTCTATGGTTGTCCTAGTAAATAGGCTGTTTAAGCATCTCGAATTAAAGTACAGGATTCATTGAAAAATCTTTTGAAAAGAATATGCTCAGCCTTATTACGAGAACGTTTCAGCAAAATTGAAAGAAATTTGAACGTTAAGATGTGAAACATAATGATTGGTTAATCCGGAATTAACAAAGTATTTTCTATATAGGGGGCCCCTGAATGTCTGGTTCAGTGAATAAAAACATGTCCTCTTTTATGTTTTTTTTAAATATTTTTCAATGAAAAAGAGGAATTTCAGAAGATACTGTGGCATTCCATAATTTGTTCATGAGATATACTATGCCGATACATTTTTTCGGTGATAGTGATCCCAATTACAATAGTAAAATACTATTTTTCTTATACCATGGTATAAGAAGACTTTTAGAAGTAGTGCACAACATCCTTCTAAAAGTCTTCTTATTTTTAATTGAAAAATATTCAAAAAATATAAAACATTTGACTGCCTTGGTTTCTTGATAGGTAGAGCGTCTGCCTTTCAATCACAAGGGTGCGGGTTCAAAACCAACAAATTGAATTAACTTGTGTTTTTTCATCATTGGCGTTGTCGAGAAGGTCGGCCATGCTATCAAAAAATATGGTTGCTGCAAAAACTTAAGTTTGGGATAGAAGGCGTTCGAATGAAGTTCATGTCGAATAATTTAGTCAGTTTCCTCGCAGTTTTAACTTTTTTTGATTTCAAGCGGGGTTCGTCAAACTCCTGTATGGCAACATTCGTGAAAATCTTTTCAATGCCTGTTTCTATTTTTTAGTTCTTTCTTGAGTAAGTATTTGGGACGTTCTCTTAAGAAGGTAATAACTTTTTTTATGATTTTTAGAAATTTTAGAATTTGGAAACCTTAAAATTTCAGTTCCAAAACATCAAAATTTTAAACGGCCATAACTTTTTTTTTAAATACGGTAGAATAATATATTTTTTCATTGAAATTGGTTTAAATTAGCTGTAAAATAGCAGCTCACTTTTGATTCTGCAAGAAATAATTTTTTTTTGGTATTTTATGTCATAAATGGGCCATGTTACTCAGGCTGGTGTTGGGTTATTAAATGAAACTAAGTGGACTGCATATGCTATTCCGGAATAGTACTGTCCGGAATGTGCACAGTTTTATATCAAGATTGCAGTCTAAAGGCTTGTTTTAATGTTCTAGTGTCTATTAGCCATTTGTAGCTACTGTCGACGTGACTGCTGCAATATTTCTAACGAGCGGGTTTCGATGATCCTAACACCTAACACCTACCGCTGGACAAACTACATACATAAAATCTTACACAAACAAATAAAATTCATAGTCCTTTTGAACGTGAACTAACGACAATTATTTAATTAATTTTTACCCGGCATCGAAAATAATCCTTTGCTAATCCTGAAAAAGTCATAGACAAATGGTTTTTGTAGGCAGTTTGGTGAATTTAGCATTATTTGGAGATCTTCTGGTTTGTCAATCAGGAGAAAGAGGAGAGGACCAGCCCAAAATTTCACTGGAGATTTGAATTTTTCAAGTAATTTAAGAGCGAAATCGAACACTTCGGTCGCGTCCTTTCCAATCACTTTGTATCCAGCTCCAATGAACGGTAAATCGTACGGAGCAGGGATATTTGCCACTGCCGCGTATAAATGTCTTCTTGAATATCGGAAGGTCGCATAGTATGTTATACACAAAACACTTATAAAAACTAATAACATTTGCACATCAATCATTTTCTTTTTTAAACACTCGCGAATCTAAGTTTGAAGAGAAACTGAAAGCACTTGCGAACTGCTGTACTTGTAACGCGATTCTAAAGGTAATGATGGAAATTGTGAGCGTATAAATAAGTTTATTCATTATGAGAGTATATTTAAGCTTAATTTATCTTGATGCGTTTCATTATAATTTTAATTTTATTGACTCTATGAACCTACATCAACAAATCAGATATTAGATCTTGTGTAAATTAAGACGCAAACTGACAAAACCAGTATATAGATGTCGGAAGTGAATGCTGATTTCAATTAGTTTTAATTACAATCTGTCTATTATTCTCACATTATGGAAAATAAGTCTAGATTTATCGACAAAAAAATTAAAATAATAATTTTTTCGAACAATCCGTCTGGATCAAAATTGAGACAAATTTTGAGGATTTTTACTAGGGCATCAAATAAAGGGTAAGGACGGGAACATCCTGCATAC